>JAJMKT010000034.1:0-88692 GCA_030563985.1 Geotrichum restrictum | reverse complement strand
TTTCGTATTGTCGGTTGACAGCTCCATAGCCATCGTTGCCTGCGTTTCGTTCTGGTTTTCGTCGTTGTCGTTTGGCTTCGTGGCGTCATTGCCACCCTGTTCAGTTTCACCACCACCATTTTTCGCATTTTCGTCGCCACTTTCCTCCATCTCATCATCAGGAGGATCAGGCTCCTTACTAAATACAACTTCATCAATACCACGAGCCGTTTGCTCTGTTGCCATATCGATTTCGTTTTCACCTCACACTTTTTTGAGAGAGAGAGAGATCATAGGTGAAAAAAATGCCTAGGAAAAAAAAAGAGGGTTCAGTGCTACTGTAATTCTAATGCAAATTCATGTCTTCATATCTTGTTCACAAGACAATTTGGCCGAGTTGGTCTAAGGCGTCCGACTCAAGAGTAATCTTTCACTGATTTTAAGCGAATTCGGATCTCGTAAGAGGCGTGGGTTCAAATCCCACAGTTGTCACTTTTTGCTGCCGTCAGACTTTTGCCATTCTTCTCTGGTGATTGTCGAGTCTTAAAAATGGTTTGTGATTCTGCTGGACTGAATAGTTTAGAGAAATTTGATGCGTTGGGCCTGGCTCACTATAATTTTTTTTCTAGTACGTACTCAAAAGTTAGAACTTTAATTTACCGGTATTTAATAGTGCTAGTCTAGGTTTTTCTCTGTACTTCCTTAATTCACACTACGTACAAAATATCTTTTTTGTTTTTTAACTCTTCATTGTGATGTTTGGACGCCCCCGTAGTGCCTGCAATTCCCATAATGCTACGTCTAGTTGCTCCTTGCTAGGTAAACAGAAAGGTATCAAATTAGACTAGCAGTGACGTCACATTCGGGGTCATTTGTATTAAAACATAACATGCTGAAAATCTATTTTTTTGTCAACTTCGCGCGCATCAGCCCTGGACCCCTCCTACTAGGTTTCTAGTAATTAAATTCTATATACAGTATATATATATATATGTATATACTATAACTAAGGCTCTTGAGCTAGATCAATATTTGCCATTCGTTTTTTTCTTCTTCTATACGTCAATCACACATAAATGATAATTGCACCCTAGGACCTAGGTAACTACAGACCTTTGATATAGTCTATCTGCTATGCCTCGTATGATGAAAATGTATAAGATTAAATAACTTTTCAGCATCCTCTCGTAGCTAATTCTTTATCGAAGCCTGAATATACTCAAGTCAACCTACAATACTTCCTTTTCTTGAGGTAAACAGTAAACAGTTTAAAATGTGAGGATTAAAGGCTGCTTTTAGGAAGCAATAACACAGCCAGTAAGCAAATAACTCTAGACTACTTTCCTAGACATATCCATATATATATATCCTTAATTGAAGCTCTGTGCTAGAAGTTTTAACTTAGCCAGTTAAAAGGTCTAAAATGAGTAAATATGAAACCGCCCTCCTGCTGTGAGCATTAACAATTCCGCCAATGTACAGTAACAGTTCGTCATTACATTAGACCTTCGCCCTTCGTCATGTTGCCTCCATTAAAGTCCAAATAATGCCTCTAGTTCTACTCATCCTTCTGCATTTAACAGCTGGTGGCCGCTTCTAAAAACTTCCAAAACCCCCAAAAAAAAAAAAAAAAAAAAAAAAAAAAGGGATTCGTCAAAAATCGGTTTAATAAAAATAATGGACTATTATTGGCTCAGTTAAAAGTAATATTTTAACTTTTATCTGCCCGGGCATGTAGTGTAGGGGTTATCACGTTCGCTTTGCATGCGAAAGGTCTCCGGTTCAATTCCGGACTTGTCCATTGTTTTTGCTTCAAGCTGCTCTGAATTTCTGGTTTACGGTGTCAGATACGGCACTCGCTAGGCAGCCGTATCCTGACATACGGTAGATTATATTTTTTTCTCTCTCTCCTTAGTCGGGTTTACAAGACCAGGCCTTACGTTGAATGCTATTGGTTTGGCTTTCTATTGGCATGCCTATCGATCTAGAATATAAAATCTCCGATTAACGCTCTTATTTGTAAAACGGATTTTCATGTTGACACTAAAATCAACTTTGCATGCTGATTGCTCTACAATAGTCTACGTATACCGGCAGTATTTTCGAGCCACCAAGCTTGGTAAAATGAAATACAGTACTGTATACTTAAATAAACTATTGATATAGCGCAATTACAGCCTCAGGTTTGATTTCATTTTTATGTTTCGCCTTTGGCAATAAATTAATCTTGTTCTTGACCAACAAAAGGAGCCAAATCCTTGGTACCTTCAGCCCAGGTGACACCATTAGACATCTTCTGGATGGCAGCAATGACGTCCTTCTTGGAACCACGGACCTGGGTTGTAGAATCACGCTCACGGAGCGTAATTGAACCGTCCTTCACAGTTTGGAAATCAATGGTAACGCCAAAGGGAGTTCCCATCTCGTCATTACGAGCATAACGTTTACCAATAGAGACAGAGGAATCGTCAACCTTGGAAGGAATTCCAAGAGCTCGAAGCTCCGAGATGATCTCAGCAGTGATGGGTTCGAATTGCTCATTGGTGGACAGAGGAACGACAAGAACCTTAGAGGGAGCAACAAGAGGAGGGAAAGAAAGAACACCACGAGCGGTGTCTTCGGCTCTCGTCCAGAAGTTGTGCTCAAGAACACAGTAGAGAATACGACCAATACCGAAAGAGGGCTCAATGACATTGGGAGTGTATTCGCGAACATGTTCCTTACGTGTTCTCTTTTCAATTTTAATGATAGAAGTGTCGACCTCTACCTTACCATCAACACCATCAATATCGCAAAGAACCTTGCCATCCTTAGCCAAAGTCTCAGCCATTGTCTCAAGCTCGCACTGATTGCGGGTAGTCAAAAAAGCCTCGATCTTGGGGGCGTCCTTGCGGAACTTGGGACCGAACTTTTTCTTTTCAAGATCGATTTCAAAAGCTTCCACAACAATGGGCTTATCAAGAGTTTCGCGAACGACAAGTTTTTCCTTGGTGCGGGCAGCATGAACAGTTAAATCGTAAGCAGATCTATCAGCGCATCCAACACATTCGATCCAGCCGTATGAGCATTGTAGTTCAGCATCCCAACAGTCGGCAGCATAGTGAGCCATTTCGTTGGCCATGTGCTGTCTAAATCTCAATCTATTAGGGTCCACACCGATCTTGATCAAGAAGAGGTAGATTCTTCCCAAGAAGTAACCAAGAGTCTCATTATCAACCATGCCAGAGGAAACAGCTTCGCCAATTGTTACTTCAGCAATGGTGGTCTTACCAGCAGATTGAACATCCTTAGCAAGGAAGCGGAGCTTGATGTGCTCGACAGACTTGAATCTCTTGTGATTCTTGTTAGTGGGGTCAACATAGTGCTCAATCTCAGCCATGAGGAATTCACGAACACGCAAAAGACCAGCACGGGGAGAGATTTCATTACGGAAAGACTTTCCGATAGAAGCAGACGCGAAAGGCATTTTCAAATTGTTGCACTCCAGCAGTTTGCTAAAGTTCAGGAATTGACCTTGGGCAGTTTCAGGTCTGAGGTAACCCTTGAGTTGGCCAGAAGGTCCAATAGCAGTCTCAAACATAAGGTTGAAAGCGACGGGAGGAGCGAGGGGACCACCAGTTGCAGGGTTGGTAATGTTGTGCTTGACAATAATTTCACCAAGCTCCTCGCCGGAGTAACCATCAATCTTGGCCAAGATCGTCTCGTACTCTTCAACAACGTTGTCTTCTAACTTGACAATCTTGATTTCCTTGACCTTCTTCTTTCTCTTCTTCTTCTGGTCGTCCTCTTCAACAGGGGCAGCAGCTTGGCCACGGGCCTCAAGATTTCCCTTGAGTCGACTCTCGAGAACTTCCTCAACAATATGATCGGCTCTGAAGATTTCACCAGTAGCCATATCGCGGCACATGTAGTCGGAGAATTTGTCGACGTGACCAGAAGTTTTCAGAACCTCGTAAGGAGTAAGCACGGTTGTGTCAACCTCCTGCATGTCTTCTTCAAGAACGAAGTGCTTTCTCCAAGCATCTACAATGTTTGCTTGGAGGGAGCAACCAGGAGGACCATAGTCGTAGAGTCCAGAGACACCTCCGTAGATGTCAAAGGCGGGACCGTAGAAGAATCGGCGCTTAAGAACAGCCTCGATAGCCTCACGAGAAAATTCTTGGTTGGCAGGTCTAACAGAAGCCATTTTACGTGTTTTTTTCAGAGATTGAGTAGAGTAAAATGTTTTGGATTGGAAGAACCCAAAAGAACAATTTGTAGCTGATTGTAGGCGAGAGAAAATCAGAGGCCAAGAGACCCTGTGGAATTGACTTAAATACACCGTGTTTACTGATGGATTGAGGAAGTGAAAGAGTAGCAGAGCCTCAGATTTCACAAGACAAGAGGAGATTAATGGACGATGTTGGAGAAAGATCAACCTGAAAAAAAAAAAATCAAGAAAAAGTCAAGAAAAAAACCATAAAAGTCATGAAATTTCCCCCCAAAAAAAGAGTCAAAAAGCATCAGGTGACCTTTGGCGAAATTGATTCAAATATTAAAAGTCTACTGGAGGCGCCTATGGCTAGCTAATGGAGTCACGAAGACTGGACGAAACGTAAGGCTAGCACAAGCACTTACAGGCTTAACTGAGACCTTTATAATTCGAAGGCTCTTAGCATGTCATGTTCCCTTGAATGAGGGTTGTCATGTATAGTATATATGAATGGAATAGTCGCGGCCAGGAAACGGAAGAGCGCTGCTAGTACTTGTGTTTCGTAGAATAATCTATGTGCAATGTTAGAGAGACTCAAGAATCAAAAATCAACTATCACAGCAATAACTTACCTTTAGGACTGATAACAAGACCTTTGCCCTTTCGTGCGCCTCTGTATATAACTTCAAAGATGTCGATGAGTTCCTGTTTATCATCCAACACCCAATTCAGCTTGTTGTTGTTACCGGTACCAAAATCACACAGCATGTGCTTGTTGCGATAGAAAAACATTACTGCCATCGGATCGTAGAGCTCATAAATCTGGTTGAAAGCAGGGACCTCGTCAATGTCGCACAAGTAAATGACGGCGAAATTCCTGACTTTCTCGGCAATACTATAGAGGACTTCGTCCATTTGCATGCAGTCAGAGTCGGAGTCTCGGCCAAACCGTATCACAACTAGTCGGTCCTCCTCAGATAATATTGCTTGGTCTACATGCCAGCCAGTATGCAGATGAGGTAGTAGTATGCTTCCCATGTTTGTAACCTCTTATGAGTTCGCCAGGTTCGTGTTTCTCGCAGGGTGCTATGAAGGAAAACTTGGGAGTAAACGCAAATATTTTCAAACCTTTCATATGGACAAGCATTACGAAAACGAACATTACTGGCTTTCAAGCTTTCAAACGCTCAAACTTTCTACGGAGAAAATATCAAATCACAAGAGTAAATTTTACGAGAATTATATACATTTTGAGAGACTCAAACAGCCGAATCAAGAAGCAATGAGACTTATTATGCAAAGGCTGTCTATTTCTTACCTCTCTTTTTGCCTGCAAGCTTACCTCCAGATTGTACAGGGACAAAGTTCTCTCCCATAAGATCAAGGTAGTCCTCCATTAATGTCTGTCGAGGTTTAGACTCAGCTTCTAGGCTGGGCGCTTCCGTCGCTTCTTCGGCCTTTAATTCAGCAGAGTCTTCAGCAGCTGCTGGAGACACAGCAGGCGCGGCAACTTCAGATCGCTCTGCAGAGTCTGGTGCATCGATAAATCCAAATTTCTGCTTGAACTTTGCAAGTCTTCCAGTCGCATCGGCCTCAATAGCCTTTAAGTTGGTTCGTGAAGGGTTCCAGACGATATTATTGCGCTGGTCAGCCAGGTATCTCCATTCGACTCGGGGAAATTGTGATCTTCGAACAAACGTAGAGCCGTCGGAAAGCTCTACTCGGCAGTCGAATTTGTAGTAAATGGCGGGTCTAGTCTTACCAGGAATAAGTTTTCGTTGTACTCGTCTGGTTAGAACACTCTTGCTGCCACCTGGAACGGCATAGTTTCGGATCTGGTTATTCAGGGCTTGGGGAATAGTTCTGGATTGACTTCGGGCACTGGCCAGACCGTTACTGAACAAGTTTGACATGTTTGCAGATTGTTGATGAATGGCTTCTCTTCGACATACAAAGGTGTGTAGTAAAACTTGAATTTTTTCAGAGTGTTGTTTTTGATTGGATATGAAATTGTCAGTCACGTGAAGAATTTGAAAGCTTGCTAGCTAGCTAGCTAGCTGATCTATATACGTACTATAGATAGATATGGAAGCCAGTATATGGCATACTGTACCAGTATAACTAGAACAACCCTCACAGGACTCATGGGTACTATAAAATAAACAGAGACTATGGAGCGCAGAGTGTACAACAACAAGCTCAAATAATTCAACCACATTACTCTTGAGCTCGGTTTGTGGAGTTTTGCTGTACATAGCCAAAAAGATCCTGAATCTTAGCCGAGTCCCCAACCGTAGCCGCTGAGACCTCGGAGTGAGTTTTTGAGATTCCAGGCTCTGCCAGAGATTTTTCAGAGGCATCAAGCTTATTGGCAAACTCTTCGCCAATTGCATTTGTTTCATCGTTTTCAAGTTCAGAATCGAATTGGTTGTCATCAATTTCATCATCGGCCTGTTTGTCTTCCTCAGTTCGTTCCTTGTTCAGGATCTCATGGATTGCCTCTTCACTCAGATGCTCCCCGTTTCTGCACGCTTGAATCTTTGCACGAAATAACATTTTAACGCGTTCGAAAGGTAGGTTTTCCATCCAACCATCAACAAGCTGAACAGTTAGTTTAAAAGGGAGAGAGATAATAAAAACACTGTAGTACTCACATCTGGGGTCTCTCTAATAGGACAGTTGACTATTAGCTCCTTCAGACGAGGATCCGTAACGTCGCACAGTTGGAAGACTGATCCGGTAGGAATATTGATGCCATCAAACTCATATGGAAGAGCTCTAAGTAAAATCGTTAGATGATAACCATGAAATCCAGTCAAGCTAATTTTACTCACTGATTCCGTCGCGTTCGCTGAATATCCTCTTCTTCGGGCAGCATTAATCTAAAAATTCTTGTCTGGTAAAACCTATACTTGGGATCACTGCGTGGATCAATGCCATATTTGACAGAAGTTGATCGCCATGGGCCTCCTCGAAATGCATACGAGACTCTGTGAACAGCATATTTGATAACCTTGCGGCAATTTTCAGGGAGGTGATATTCCAGGGCTCTCCGCGACCAGATGGGTCGTTTATCGAAGAGTTTTGCCAACTCTTCGACACACTGTTTAATATTGGGATCAATAATAGGCTGCTGTAGAAGCTCCTTAGAAGGGCCTGTAGGGGTAGGGTCTTCTGATGAGATGATGATGGCGTAAAGCTTTTGGGTTGATTTGACATTAATGACTTTAGACCCTCCTTTGCCATCGTCCACCACCATGATTCCAGCGTTTTGCCGATAACCATAATAGTAAGGATAGGGCCGAGGAGAGAACTTTGGTGGAGGAAGCATATCGAGATCTTCTTTACTTGAAAAGGGTTCATTAATATCGAACTTCAGGTTCTTAATGTTCTCGACTTCGATGGGTTAGTAAAAATTGGAGAATACAGCAAGAGCACTCACTATTTCCAGACATGATCGAATCTTTCATTTTCTGCGCAAAAGGCGAACCTCGAGTTAAGTACTGGAAGTCTGCCATTTCTGATATCGTTAGTTACCGAGAACGCATAGAGCGCGACTCAACTTACCACGAAACCTATAATTTGTTTCAATTATATATTTCGGTTTGGCCGTAAAGTCTCGTTTAGCAAGCTGCAGAGCCTTTTGAATGTCGCCTTTGGCCTCTTCGAAGACTTTCCTCGGCAGTTGGATTTCGAGAAGGATATTTTGTGCCTTGGACGCGCTCGAACAAAGCGGATGCTCGAATGGGTCGCCAGGTCGATATCTCAGTTCAAGCTGGTTCTCCCCACGACTTACGCAAACCTGAATATAGTGTTAGATGGATAATTCAAAAAATATGCCTCTCCATACCTTGCTTAAGGTACTGGTTCCTCCGATTAGATCAACAGCTTTGCTAGTATTCACAACTTTTCCGGGAAACTCAATGGCAGTTACATGAGGGCAGTCAAGCGAGTGCAGTTCCGCCAGTTTGGGGCCTCTCTTGGGCTCATTGTTATTTGAGGAAGACGCCATTATGCTCTCATCTTCTAAACCAATCTTTGAATCTTTCGTATTATTTCTTTTGTAGAAATTTGTGGTGGGTGGGCCTGGTATGGTAGGTGTTAGCTAACGCATGCTTGGTAACATTGTGGGAAAGGGGAAATTGGGACAGACCTCTTTTTCAGACCTCGTATAAAACTTGCCAGCAGTAATTTCTATATACTTTCCTGATCAGCTGTCAAACGCAAGAAAATCTACAAATATGAACGTTGAAGTTAACCCAAACGAAGATACTGAATGGAATGATATCCTAAGAGCTCACGGAGTTATTCCAGAACGAGCGCCGTCTCCCACAGCCCAGATAGAGGCTGCTCTCGAAGAATCCATTCAGAAGGCGCACGACAACCGGTTGGACAACAAGACTCTTGACGAGCTGGAAGACTTAGAGGATGAAGAAGATGAAGCATTCTTAGAAGTCTACAAACAGAGACGAGTAGCTGAAATCCAGAATATGGCTTCCAAGGAAAAGTTTGGATCACTACAGACAATTTCTAAACCCGATTATACTGACGAAGTGACAAATGGCTCAAAAAACGATGTCTTTGTTCTGCTTCATATAATGTATTCAGGTGTTCCGCAATCAAAACTGCTCAGTGGGCTGTTCCAACGATGTGCTGAAAAGTTTCGTGATATCAAGTTTCTACAAATCGATGCTAGGCAGATCAATGAGAACTATAATCTTGCTAATTGCCCCACCATTCTCATTTACCATAACACTAATGTTGTGAAGCAATTTGTGACGCTTGCCCAACTAGGCGGCAACTCAACTAGTGTCAAGGATATTGAAGAACTACTTGTATCGCTTGGTGCTGTGAAAGATTCCGACAGGCGTCTAATCAAAAACGAAGATGATGGCTATAAGAGTACATACAGCACGATTAGATCCTCGAATTTCAATTCAAAAAGTGCCGATAGTGAAGATGAGGACTTTTTTGACTGATGGGATCTGGTTATGCTCTATGACCCTTACAACCTTTTATGCACAGATACAAAGGAAGTTTTGTTCTCTTGCTTCTGGTTTTTTCAAGCTTCACGATAAGTGCGCAATGTATCATCCGACCTGATCATTTCACCATGCCATATCCTTGAACTTCAGGTTACGTTTAAAATTTATAAATACGGGTATCACATTCTTTTATAAAGGCTAAAAAACAACAAAACAATCAACAAAATACTCCAAAATACTCCAAAATATATAAAATGCCCCAAAAACCTCAAGCAAAACTATAGCTGTCCTGCTTACTGGTCGAATAATCGCTGTCATAAGACCGTTCTGATATTGGGGTTAAAGATGCAGGCCGCGGAAAGGACGGTTGCGGAAGCTCTCTAAGATACGATCCGTATTTAATCTCAGCAGCCTCTACAGAAGTGAGGTGCTCCGACGAAAGAGTCGAGTTGCTGCTAGACATGGTATCTCCCGTAGAGCACGAGGACGAGGTTGAAGAATTCTTTGACAAAGAACCAACAGTAGAAGGCGAAAAGAGAGTAATAGTGGAACTATCCGAGATTTTTATGACACTGGAATGCCGTTTGAGGCTAAGCTGCTTCGGGTAATGGCTATCAAAAGAGTATGACTTTGTTTTGCGAAGGCCCAAGTAGCCTCTGAAATTTGCAGAGTTTGATCTGTAAAGAGCAGGTTCATTGTAATCTTCTAGATCCGATGGCACTGCATTAACTTCGTCTAGAAGACTATCATAGTTGAATTCGTCATTGTACACGTTCTCAGATTCATCAACATCAAATGAATTATCCATAAATGTGTCAGACACAGCTCCATTATTCCAGCTTTTCAGTTGATGAATGCTTGGACTAGTCAAGTACGGCGAGTCAATATTGTCGTCTTCCTTTGCAGAGGTTAGTTCAACATCGGAAACCTCAGAAAATGTTGTAGATACGCGAAGTGGTGCAACGCGTGAAATTGAAGAGGTGTGTCTCAATGGGCGGGGTCTGTATACTGGAGCCCTGCAATTCATGTGGGCAAAATCCCCAGTATCGTTGAAGGGAGTCACACCAAAGAGATGGCCATCGTCTTCCAAAAGCATGTCGCCGCCAGCGAAATCGTAGTTATAGTCTGAGAACTCGTCTTCATCGGAAGTGTAGGGCACTGGAACAGAAAAGTCCCCGAGGCGATAACGTGGGCATGTTTCATTTGAATAAGTAACAGAAGGCTTATGATACTTGACCGAGGTGCTTCTGCCCATTCGCACTTCTTCCTCAAACGAAAATTCGGAATGAGTGTCGTCATCATCGATAGTGTCATCAATAGTGTCATCAATAGTCAGCTCGTTTGGGTACTCCTCTGAAGTCTCTTCTGAAGTGTCTTCTGAATTGGAGACTTCTGGCGTAACGTAGTTGCTTCGCTTCTCAATAAAGAGAGCTGCGGTAGGAGAGGCTCTACTTTCCTGCAGCATAGCTTCCAGATCTGGCATTGGAGGAATAACATCAGGCTCGGCACTGCGACTCTGTCGAATTATAGAGCTCAACTCTTTCTTCAAATCAGAGAGATCTGGAGAAGACTTTTCGAGATCATTATCTGTTGCTGCGTCAGGGCTCAGATTAATTTCCTGATTGGAGTCGGTATAGCAAAACAATCCCAGCCCGAAACCCAGATTTCGAGATTCAGGTTGTGCTTCCACCTCATCTTCTTCTTCAACGAGTTCCAAATCAGTTGGAACGACCTTGGAGGATATAGAAGGGTGAGGCAAGGCGCTCTGCAACGTTGCTGAAATATTACTGGCCGCAGGGTTTAGGGTAGAGTCTTGAGATGCAGAAAAGGGCACAAATGTAATGTTCAACGGGGATATCGGAGATGACGGGTTGGTTTGATGATGCCAGTTGTTTCCAGGCATAAATGCAGCACCTGCATTATTAGCACTATAGCTATAGCTCGAGCTCACAGCAGGAGAAGTGCAAACCGCGGTGGGCTGGAAAACTGGCGACGGTGATAAGTTTGATCCCCAATCATGCATGCGCGTGCCAAAAATAGAGCCAGCTTCTTTGTATTCTTCAGGAGATGGGATGTGATAGTCGGGGGTGCCATCGCTGCTAGCCCGTCGCCTGCGAATATAGGTGATAGGATTGAGCTTCTTCAAGGACGAGTTGGAGCTAGAAGTGAGGACGATAGGTGAGGTTGAAGAAAACATATTGAAAGACTGGTTTGCAGTTAGCGAGCCGTTTTGTATTCGAGGCGACGAAGACGATGATACTGGAGAGTGGTTAAAATCTGTATTTGGTCGTAAAATCACAGGAGGTGGTGTATGAGGAAAGATAGCTGGAGGAGAATCAGAAGGAGGACTTAACACCAGTACTGAGGAAGGAAACCTGGATTTGAGTTGGAGAGAAGAGGAATGAGCAAGACAATTGGGGATGGTAACCCCACTATTAGGGTCCATTGGAAGTGTATCTGTACTGCTAGTCGACTGAGACTTGGTATGAGATTTTATGAAGGATCGCATTTGTCAATCAGCATAAAGAGGCAGACCGATAAGAATTCCTGGATTGATGCAATAAAGCGAAGCGGCGGAGGAAGAACTAAGCAGTCGGTGAATTAAATTGACAGTTGTATTTAGTGTCGTTTAATTCTACAATTGAAGGTCTCTAGAAGTATTTAAATAGTTGATATGGTTTGAGACAGACTAATGAAACAGTCAACTCTATAATAGGCAGCCACTTTCAGCTATAGAAAAAAGATGTCAAGAAGAGCGAATCAAGTGGATGAAGCTGAATAAATCAGTAAATTTGGTGTGAAATTGAGAACAAGAGCAGATAGCCTGATGATTTATATAGTCTAGTTAATCAACTTGAAGTCATATCACGATGATCTAGACTAACTATTTCTATTCTTAATTAATTGTTTAAAATCGGTATATTTTATATCTCAGAAAAAAAAAAAATTTAAACCCAAAATAGCTGAAAATCTACCTTCCAACAGGCTTCTATCGTTATTTTTCACCAAGATTCTTTATTTTTAGACGAGCGAAATCCGCAAAATTCGTGCGTGCACGAATATATACGAGGAAGAGTGCGCACTAAGTATACGGGATGATATCAAATGTCTGGAACATGTATTTCGCTATGACTTTGATTGACTTCAAACTATTTCGCGTAATTCCTTGTTACCCTTAAAAGTGCTAGCTGTATCATGAGGGAAAAAAAAAAAAATTTCACGATTCAAATAGGCCATGTCTTTGTGTATGATTTAAGCCCATTTTATTTGCCTAGCTGGTACGGCCCGGTAAGAAACTGTTTTTGAAAGCAAATTGAAGCAATGTAGCATTTAATTTTTCTAGTTGAGAAGGGCAGGGCAACCCAAGCGCTACAAAATATTTGATAAATTCAATCAAGCAATCACCAGTTGTCCGCCGGCCGGGCGCCTCAGAAACGTGCAACGTGTTGCAGATTTAGTGTGTGGGAATTCAGACTCCACGAAGTGTAATTTTGTCTTGTCTTTACGTCAAATAATACCGTTAAACTGAGTGCACCATCAGTCTAGATTTCTATTTTTCATAAACAGCCGGCCCAGAGTCTTTTTATAAAAGTTCTAGCGATCGACGCCAAATCGGTATACAGTATATAGTCAATCAAACTTAGCCTAAGTATACCGATTTCCCAGGTTTCAGAGCATGGCAGCTAAGCTTTCAAATGCCTGGCCTTGATTTATTTCCACACTATGTGATATCGGTAAGCATGCCAATATATCGTGGTGTCCTGTTTATTGTTAAATTAGGTCCATTTATTGCTGTCGTCGCATTCGTTAACTTTCGGTCTAGCGGGCCTATCTGCCATTTGGTAGACGAGACTCAAGATCTAATTCCTTTCCTACTTATAGCTTGGAGATACCACGAGGCGCCGCTGTTGCTAGATAGTTAGTGCCTGAGCTTTTGGGACGTCCCAAATCCCAGTTCAGAAGGCCAGTCTGGGCGGTTCACAGGTGAACTCACAATCGCATAGGTTCAAAAGCCTAGGATAGTAGGAGCGTTGAAGGTCTTTGCTAGCTTATAGTCGACTTGTTATATAGACTAGACTCTAGAGTCACTAGGGCCTAGGCTACTAAAATGCTAAATTCTCGGGGCGTTCCTGATTGAATTACTGATCAATTAAAATATAAAATGTATATAAATAAACTAGTACGTACTACGGGTCTACTAGTACATCTACACCCGAGCCATGGTTTAAAACCGCGCCCAGGTAGCAATGTTCCTATATAGAGTATAGTCCATAATATATATAGTAGCGGTATCGCGATCTAGATCTCGAGAATCACATAAAGTCTACGTACTGCGCAACTTAGACCATCCTCCGCCTTAATTATCAAAATTTTATGAGCCCTGAACAAGGTTTTGCACCACCAATAACATGCATACAGTACTATTTTTGCTAGTCTACGTAGTACGTACTACGTAGTTATCGATATCTACACTATATAGCCTAATTACGTACACTTAGAATCTTGGATCACGCATAGCTTTTAACGAGCAAATATATAGGGACGTCAACACGCCGACGGTATGTAGGTCTAGCACCCAATGACACAGATCTCGAGTCTAGATTACGTAGTCTAGTCTATGTGCTGGTCTTTAGTCTATCCGGTAGAGTCTAATTAACCTTAAAGTAAAGTGCACATGTGGCCCATGTGGGTAAACCCGGTAAACAATCGAGGGTCCAAATTTCACAGCCACTTGAGCCAACCGATTCCACACATAAATAGACTCAGCTCGGGCCCGTTCGTATAGCTCTAGTCTATAGTTGCTGTTCATGTAGTGACTCCATAATGGAGTCCATATAGACTAGACCTACTGTAGGCTATGTATTGTACAATCATTACTACAATGTACAGTAGTGCACTAGCTAGTGTGCAGACTAGAGTTACTATACTACACGAGTACACTGTATATAGTAGCTATATACCGTATATGCTCGCGCTATCTGGCCTAAATTTGCAATCGTCAATGTGGTCTATAAGACTATCGTAGGTTAGTCTATACAGGTTCATTAATAGATTCAATCATTCAAGATACTCATCTTGCTATTTAGATGAGTGATAACTCATGATGTTTTAATTCTAGTCTAGAAGCCTAAGTTGAAGGAGAACTTATACAGCTGGCCATGGGTATTGGCACCGGCGCTGGTTCACCTGTCTGAGTCTTTGAGATATATAAACTGTAGACTATACGCATGGTTGGACATCAATTTGAAAAGTTGTTTAGGAGGTTTTTAAAACAATTAACGGCCTTAGCAATAGGCGCCGGTCAACCGTCTTTTGGATTAGAAAGTACATCTGTTATATCTTAGATTAACCTTCCTCGATGTACGTACGTGTGCGCAATCTACCTGAATAAACACAGGATCGATGGTAGCTATACGTATATAAACTGGGTGCGCTCAATGAGTAATCTAGATCTAGTCTATCGATTCTGTGTGGTTTACTTAGACTCTACTACTGTATGTCTATGTGTAGACTCACTGTAGAGTGTGTACACCGTGTAGAGTTATCAGTTACTATACCCGTAGTATACTTTATATACTGAGTCTAGACTCTACGGCGCCTATACTCGGCCCTAGCTATAGTGATATTAGACTGTAGCCTAGGCCCTAGGCTGCTTACTGTAAATAGTCTACGTATACGTGAGCGGAATAAAATCTTTTTCCAGCTTTATACCAGTCTTTCAGCCTTCAGAATTTTGAATGAAACAAAAAAGCTTCCAGAACCAAGCAGGAACACCGACCCTTAAAATTTTGCACTATAAGTCTGACAATTGAAAATATACCGGTATAACTTGAAGCAAAATGTCATTGTAGAAAGTTATATCACCAGAGGGTCGTATTTACTCAGAGTCAGAGAAGGAGTTGAACAATCTAAAGTCAAAGATGACAGAGTCAGACAGACTACGGATCAGAGATGCTAATGAGGGTAATATCTCACGAAGGGCTGATTAAATTGCCACTAGGCTGTAGGAATATAAAGCCATCCGACAGAGAAGAAACTAGTACAGTAGTTGAGATAGAGCTGGCCTACCAGGGAGTAGTGATCTATTACCGAGTAGAGAGAGTACAAAGTATGTCAAAAATATCTGAAAATTGTGTAATAATGAGATGATTATACTGTACAGTGTACAGTATTGTAATTGGAAAAGGCTCAAAGGACAGTTAAACTCACCAACTACGTAGTGTTTCGAGTTCTGACTGAGAGTCTAATGAATATACAAGAATCTACGTAGATATACAGAAGCCAACTTTCGTGTGTAATAAACCAACCTCCAGTACTTTTCTTAATTCCCCAGCATCTTAAATATTCCATATACGTAGTCTAGTATCGTAATCTCCATCAACATGAATCTCATCTTCTCGAAATAGAGCTAGCATATCGGTTTTCAGCTTAGAGCATCCTATCTGACTTCTCAAAAGGCATGGAAATTTGATAGAAGCATACTAGACCTAGTATACCATAGGGCTCTGAAATCTGACTTAGATGATTACCATAAGAAATAAAACTGAAGGGTTTTAGTCTATCATGCACCTGGTGTGTGAGGTAGTATGAGCTATAGGTGAACTGAGTAACAATGTAGGTTGAATCTCAGAAGGAAAACGGGGACGTGGAAACAACGTGTTCCATTAGCTTGAGATCAATTAGTTAATCTTAACGGAGCATAACATATACGGCGTTTGGTCTACTGTAGTCCTTGTAAAATCACATATAAGAAAAATAATAATCTCGGTGCGACTGTTTGAGTTGGTCAAGATTGACTAGAATCACTCCATAGCCTGTGATGTTTACTGTTAGCTTGCTAACTAGCTCGCAGCTGGGCGCCCTGTATTACATCACAAGTCTCCATATAGGCCTGGGCATTTCCCCAGCCGCAATTGTCTCTTCAAAACAAATAAAACAAAACAGGAACTAAATTTGGCTACTATGCAAAACTACGCATACCTGTAGTTCAGCAACTTCAGCTAGACTATAGTCTAGTAGCAACAAATGATGCAAGTCTAATTACATTTGAGATGCGCATACGGCTAAATGAAGACAAATTCCAGTCAATTCTAATTTGTGCGACTGAGTCGTTGTTTTAAGTGCGATGAACTAGGTGAGACGCTAAGCTCTTAGCTCGGCTTTTGGAATCAAACAGTATCTCAAGTAACGATAACAAGAATAATGATAAAGAGGGAAAATCATCTCCGCCACGCACAATCATAATAAAAGTGGTGGTGGTGCGTGTTGCTTGAACCCTAATTTCATAGAATTTCATGAATGCGGCTGAAGCATGGGAGAGCTATGTCCAGAGATTGGCCAGCGCAGCGTCAGGGCGAGAAGTATAGGGAAATTTGTCAGTGCAGGGTCAGGACGAGAAGTATTTGGAGTTGGCTATCGTAAGAAAATGCTTCAGATAGCTAATTTAGCGAATGTCTCATCATAACCCCAATATTAAAAAATAAAGACCAGTACGTAGTACGTAATGCCGGACTACTTAAATTTCCATGTTAGATTCATGACATAAATTTTGCTTTACAAATGTTTGCGGACGTTTACAAACATGGGCATGGTTTATTTCCTAGAATGAAATTATGGTTTTCTCGAGCGAGATCTCTATATAGTATACATGCATGCTGAGGAGCAGCTGGGTAGTTAAGTACTTGAAAGGGTCCTTTGCAGCTGGAGACTTGTCTACGTACGTAGTCTACGTTTAGCTAAGTGGTTATGCTCTTGGTTTGGTCAAACTAGCCAGTCGATTGGCCAAACTTTTCCTTGTACAGTATTGTTATTTGCTTATAACAAATTGAATTCGATTGCAAGAGCAGAAAAAATAGTAAAAAGAGGATCCGAATATAAGTCCAAAGGACAAGTCGGTATAATAAGTTCTACACCGGTAAATTTAATTTTTTCATACAGCTACATGTATAAGGGTTTATGATTTATATATGAATTGTTGTCACGAGCTCTTAGTGTGTATACATACACCGATTCATAAATAAGTCTATAAGGCTTACGCGGCTGATAACAATACAAGGAAACATTCAGGCCTACATAGAAGAGTCTAGGGAAGAATACCGTACACGGCGTACAGTATGTAGTAAAAGCTGCATTGTGCCGCCGTTTTCCACCGCCACACTAGACTAGACTATTTGCTAGAGCTGCTGAAGCCTAAAGGTGATAAAGTAGTGACGTCCCTGGTAGTCTAGGTCTATAGCTTGCAACAATTGTCAGTGTCACGGGCCCATTCGGTTTGTTCTCAATCATATGAGAATAAATGTAAAATTCAACAGAAAGGAAGAACAGGCCATGATCGCCATAACAAAATTCGTGATATCTGTTGGTTATATGGCACCAATTGACGATCAAATGTTCAAGCCGGCCGGTAAGGATCCAGCGCTCGCCCAGCAGCGGGTGTCACTGAGTGATGAGCATCGATGGCGCGACGATCGATACAAAGAAAAATTATTAATTAAATTTTTTGGCCTACCGTATAGTAGACTATACTCCAATATATATTATAAACTTGTAAAAATCCAGTAAAAACCAGACTAGCTTATAAAAGGATCAGATTGGAATCATTGGAATCATTGGATATATAGACAGTACATGTATATAGCATACAGTACATCTATAGTTGATATATCGAGCAAATTTAAACTTGATGGGCAGCCTGGGGCTCGATTAGTAGAAACTTACCCTAAATTTCAAAAAGGCTTTGTAGTCTATTGTTTGTAGAACTTAAGCTAGCACGACACGGATCTCAAGCCCAGCTTAAACCTGCATTTTATAAATCTAGGCTACTGTACGTGCAGAAGGACATTTTATATTAAAATCCTTATTATCTAGTCTAGTCTACATGCGATGAAAGAAAACTACGTGTTGAGCTGTATGCATCGATCGTGGACAAGATTCATCAATTCTAAAATCAATACAAATCCAATGCGGCAATTAATAGCCTCTCCGTTTGCTAGACTACTTTTGCGGCTCAGCGGAATCACCACCTCTATCAGGCTCCATGTAATTTACAGAACATATATGTAGATATCGGAACGTGCATAAGAAAATTGATTGTGGTAAGTCTATAGTCTAGGCAAAGAGCTTTTAATCAAAGAGAATGGACGTCGTACACGACGTACAGTAGACTAGATACGTACTCTTAGTCTAATTGACATAATACAAGTGTTTATTGACACCGTATTAGCGTAGGAGAAGGCGCGCGCACTGAGAAACAACAGAACCAGATGACGAAATATGAAGCTGATATGTTGATGAGGGACTTATCGGTCTGCCCGGCGAGATACAGAGCTAGACGGTACTTTATGAACGCTAAGAACCCTATACATTGAGCATTGAGAGTGAGGAAGGACAAGTAGATATATTCACTCATCAATATAACCACACCACTCTGAAAGGGCTGAAAATTCATAAATTCAAGATAAATAACAATTTTTTTCTGCTTTGTAGTAAGTTGGTGCAATTCATTGAAATCCGATTGAATACAATCATAATCTATCGGCTAGTATATAGCCTAGTACGTAGTAGACTACTCTCTCAGGCTGTCACAGACTCTCAGACTCTCAGACTGTCTTAGCTGTATGAATTCTGGATCGTCAGATATTACTTAGGAATATACGACCTGCGCCCAAATATAGAGATATATTTCTGTATAACTTGCATTGAAATCAGTAAAATGTATCGTCGAACAGTATTATATTAAAGTACTCTAGAAAAAAAAAACTTCATGGTAATTATCAACTAGACTAGTAGACTACTTCTCCATTCGAAAATATGTACTGTTGGGCTAGACTACTGTGGTCTATAGTCTCCATATACGTACTGGTATGCCATATATTTATAAATGGAGGGGACCAAAAACAACCAGTTCTAGGACTCTCCAATGATTCTAATCAACCCTCGCAATTTTGTAATATTGTGGGTTAGGGTTTGTGATTGTTTTGACTGCCCTGATAACCAGTACCGGTACGTCTAATTTTCACCCTGATAACGCAGTGAATTCGCACGGCTGTGCAGCAAAGGTCTGTAAAATTTTCTATAGGATCGATTAGACAGTACCTCACTCATAAGATGAGAAGGGGAATATATATATTTTTTTTCCGTTTAAGCTCAGAGCGAAGAGCTTTGAGAATGTTTAACCAAAATTCATAAAGCTTTTCGCGTAAGATTCATACCCGACGGGACCTCAGCCATTCATCAACCAGTACAGGTAGGAGGGAAATATTGGGAAGTAACCCTACCCAAAAGTTCTTACTCCGGGCCCAAATAATAAGAACATGATCTTTACTTTATTATCTTCACAAATAATAGACTGTAAAGTTAACACTGAAGGTGATGGTAATTTACAAATTACAGGCAAATAACAATACTGTACTTACAAGGAAAAGCTACAGTTGTATCATATCTGTATGGCAAATTATGGCAAACATTCGATATTCAAGGTAAAAGCTCGATAAACATTGCGTTAAGCAATAACTATCAGCTTAATCTTCCGTCATCATGGCTCTGATGTTTCTCAGTGCTTTCTCCGACTTAAGGCATGCATCAGTTAGCTTAGGTGGCGAAACAATCATGGGGCAATTTTGGACCCTTATTCACTCCCAGTCATTTTTCTCAGTATCTTTACTGCGAATAATTGTAATGGGTTGTAGACTACTTGTAGTAGCTGTACATTTAACAATTCCTATTGTGCCAGTCATGAGCTGGAGTAACTGGTATAGCAGTCTCAACTCTTGAAAATGTGATCTAATAAGTATGAACTAAAACGCGCAAATTTTTATTTGCTTATATTTCGAAATTATGAAGATTTGTAGTTTTCAGTGTCGTTGACCCTATGCACAAGAATAGATCTTAAGACTAGAGACTATCCAGATCTCGCGATGAAATATCAGATTCAGAGCTAGCTAGCTGAGCCCAGCTCATATCTATTTAACTGAAACAAACTTAAAAAATTACTTTAAAACGTAGTATACCTAAGCTTAAAAAATCAACATGAAATTTAGAAGTAAATAAATATTAAAATCGCAGATAAAAACCTTAAACGAGAGCACTTACCGGTAGATAGTAAGTTAGACTAGAGTCACTACGTATATGAGATTGATATTGAGTTTATTATTACTGTACATGTATGTCGGACAATGTCCCATGGGCCAGTTGGGCCTTAAGTAGTCTAGTAATTAGTCTAGTAATTAGTCTAGTAGTCTTTATCCAACGAGCAGTACTGAGCACCAAATTGGCAGAAAATGAATTGAACAATAGTATATTTGGACCGGCTCAGCTTGTCAGATGCAACAGCATGTGTGAACTGGAATCAAACGTTTATAGGTCTCACAGAAAGTGAAATATATATATATAGAATCTGATATCTTAACTCCTTCTGAAGGTGAGAGCCTCAACACACACGCAAAAAGGACTTACACTTTATGTAGCAACCCTTTGAGATTCCAAGCCCATTCACTACGACGTTAGCATTTGGCGTGTCATTGGACCGAATTCAAAGTACGAAGCGGACCTGATAGTGAGTGAATTATCTGTCTGTCTGGCCAAATACGAAGAAAAATGTAATACAAGCCGCCCTAAAGGTATTAAAATTATGAGAAAAAAGAAGCATCAATACATTGCTCGTGAGAAAGCTGAAGATGGATTTTTCGGCCATCAAATAGAGTAGGTTTGCTTTACTACGGTAGCTTATATCGAATTCTTATCAGTTTCTGCGTCTACCCTCTGGTGTTGATATTTCATAGGCCCGCACTCAATTCTTATAATATATATCTGCGGGGCCCTTCCTTAAGCTTGAGCACTTTAAGAGTTCTAAGCAAGCTGTAGTCTAGTGACTCTAGAGCCTCGTCTAGCCTAGATCTTATTATGGCATACCGGTAGAGTATGTGGGCGATATTTTGTGCAGCATGCATGGGGTAGACTACCGGATAGACTATTGAGCTCACCCACATGCACGCGAGAAAATGTAGAGAAAGATTTGAATCTGTACCGAGGTAAATCAAGTTCAATTTCATTTCAAAGCTTGCTGTGGGATTATAATCTATCCGGTGCGTGGTCTTGACATCTACAGCACAGTATATTACGTAGACTTTAGCTGTGTAGACTCTACCGGTAAACAGTTACTGGTACTTAGTATTTACTGCTACCAAATATACAATGTTTAGCTAGTTCTAGGACAATTATTTCTACCCTTTTGCCTTTTGCCTTTTTACACCAAAATTTCACCATTTTAACATTGTTTTAACTCACCATAATCATTATCAATTTTGGCTGGAAAAATATGCCATTAAACTCTTGTTTCATTAGATAGAAATTTCCTTAAGAAGAATAATAATATATCAATGTTGTCATTATTTGGCATGTCATTCCTTGCAATGACTTCAAGTTAACAGTCACTAAAAAAAGGTTTTTGAAAAAGTTACTCGAGCTTCGAATCCTGTACAGGAATTCGAAGAAAAAAGAACTCCAACAGTTTGAAGCCGTGGAATATCCCCACCAAATATTTACAAAATTAATATAGTACGTATATTCTTCAAGGAGATCTATGTATTCATACTGGATAGACTTCAGATCCTGACTGATTTTCGTAGGGCGTTCGTGCCGTACGGCGTAGGCTACGTTATACATCTAGGTTTAAGTTGACAGCCAAACTATATATAAAGATCGACGGACGGAATTCTTAAGATGAAAAGGAAGAGGCGCACGTACACAGTATACGTTGGAAAGTTAACAATTGACAATTAAATTTCTAAATAGCTTGGTGGTTTACTCATTGCCGACTATAGAGTCTCTAGACTACGTACATACTGTGATTGAGTCGATCAAACGACATTGAAAGTTAATCATTTAACCGTACTGCAGTGACAATATGAAAAAAAGTATGTTGATAAAGAAACCCACTACCAATTTCTATCAACTGATTGTTACGTATGCCAGCCTCGAGGATCCGGGAGAAATGATGCGCCCAAGATAGAAAGGGACACCAAATTAGATCAAGGTGAGAGAGTGCGTAGCTACTACGAAGGTGACATGCTAATGAGAGAATCAATCGATCCCCATATGCGTGTCTGGTAAAATACATGTTCCAAAGCCAAAATTACATTACCCGAATGTTAAGGAACAGGTAGGCAATATACACTATTATACAGTACACTGTACAGTATTAATTGTTTGTTTAGTCTATATTCGTGATGAAGGAGATAAAATACAAAAAGTCTGGTAGTCCATTCGTTCTGGGCCGGCCTTCAGGTAACGTTACTCTGGTAATTCTCATTACACGGTATTTCCTATTTCGATTCATAAAATTTTAAGGGCAGGAATGAAACAAAGTTCAGTGGATCCCCTTGAGATATGTTCAAGTAGTCTAAATCCCCTTGCAATACATGACATGACATTACATGTACTGTACTGTATTATTAAATTTATAATACTTATCTCGTCAATCTGTCCTTTGGAGAAGTTTGGACTTAGTGTACATTTCTCTGCACGTTAAAAAATTCCTCGCGATCCGGTCTTACATCGTTTCCGATTCGTTGACTTCATTTTTAAGGGTTCAAATAGTGCCATGCTTCTCTATAGCTAAGAGCTCTTCCTAGCTAGAATGCGATGTATTGCCCTTATTAGCATTTTCGATCCGTAGTCTGTAATCTTTGACCTTAGCTTGTTCAAGTTCATCTCCTTCTCAGACTCTGCAGGTGAATGAGACGTCCCTCGACTCCTGGCCATGAGTATGGGTCTAAACTTACGCAACATGTTTAAAGCAGGCAGTTAGCGCTCTAGCCGCCACACGGAACTTGACATCCTGTAGCTAGGAGTCCTAGGACCTAGACACTGCCATGGCACTGGTACAGTTAATTACGGTCAACGCACATGTAGGAAGAGATATCGATTGCATCTGCATCTGCATTCGTTCAGGCACGTAGCTAGGTTGCAAGAGCTTATAAGTTAGAACGATCTGAATTCAATATTGCAATCAAGGATTTAAAGTTAAATAATTATATTACCACCGTTTTCATTTGATCTTGAGCGTTAACTTTTTTTTTTTTTTTTTAAAAAAAAAATAAACTAAATTAATATTATTGTCGATGTGATCTCACTCAAGAAACGCCCTGAAATTCCTGAATATTACAGTATGTTGACTTCACCCACACAGATGCCGCTAAACAGGTCCCCTGTAGACGTCGACGTATTCTTGCAAGATATTGCAGTTGCAATATTTGATTCGATTGATTTGTACACATGTACCAGCAGGTCCAGCACCGCGGCCACATGTACGGAGAATCTTGGTCCGCGTAGGCTACGTATCGCGATATCGAAGAGAGCAAGCTTTTGGCAGTAGTATGCAATACCTGGATACCATATACATTGTAGCTATTACGTATAAGCTAGACCTAATTTGGGACGTAATTTACTCGCGGCTTTCAATATAAAGTTTTTGTACTACACATTTGTGGCACCTTGCAGGTTGCGTTAAAGTACTGGAGCTCAAGAATTGTACGCGCGCTCTATGCACTTATGCGCGTGCGTATGCGGAGATACGCAAAGAGCTCATACTTGACCTAACTTGTTTAGGAAAACACTCTTCCGCGGCGCCCCGGGCGCTCTTTAATATTAAAAAAAAAAAAAAATTACTGCAGTTAGACTACTTACTGTCCGATTGTAAAAAGAAAAGGAAATTTAAGGAATTCATCATGAAGAAACATCGAGAGATCTTGAGGGGATCGATCCTCGAGTGCACGTAGCTAACTCAAGTGACATCGTGTATTACAATGCAGGTAAGCAGAAGGAAACTGGACCTGCTCTATATATGGTATGGTCTTAATAGACATTGCTATTGCTAGACTTTATATGGTTATTCTAGTCCACTAAAGCGCTACTAAGGACGTGTTCTTTACTTCTTTAACTTGTTCTAGAGCTAAGCTTCGGGTGACCTTGATATCTAGCCTAGTCTATAGTCTACCAGTGTATTGCAGTCACAGTAGCACGAGGCGGGCGGGCTCAGTCGCAACGTCTACTTAAGTAGCCAGCTGAGATATAACCTCGGTCCTCGGCTACGGAAGCTCATAAGAGTTAGAATGGAAGGCGAGCTGGGTTATCATATGGCCACGGTCCAGTCTTGGCATTAAAGGCATTAATTATAATTGTGGTGGGGATGCTCGTTTATTCATTTATTCATTTATTTATGGGCAAGCTTAATTAGCTAGCAGGCCGCGGATCTACCGGAAAGCAGGTTGAGAATATAAATGCGACGGAAGTTCACAGAACATCCGATTTCAAGAGCCCCGCGCAACTTAAACCTGAAACCAGAGACCCTAATCAAGGCCTAATCAATGGCCTAATGATCATTGATCACTGTAGGACAGTGTAGGCTAGTGTTATAGTCCAATAATCATTTATCCTGTGTGAGCCTTGGCTTGCACTTCAGGTGCGAGGCTGGTTCCTCGTTTACCCTACCTCCTAACCCTGCAAGCCTCACACTCTCTCTGCGAGTATATCGGATCGCCGGTTCTCCTAATAGAAGGGCAAGTTCTTTCTATAAACACCTAAAGTATGGCAAGGTCGGGATTAACCCTCCCTTACCAAGCTATGCTCCCTGAGGGTACTTATATGTTTGGGCTTGAGTCTGAGCTCGAGCAATTGATTGCAATCCTAGGATCACGTTATAATTATGTACTAGCTAGTTGCAGTACTACTGTAATTAGCTAGTTGTTTAGTAATTATTACATCATGATATTAAAAGTCAGCCCAAAAGTCTGTTCAAGACTCAAACTTCAGGCCTTAAATGCCTATTCTGTCTACGCACACAAGTCTGTTCACAATTGTCTCTGTCTACAAGGAATCCCAAGAGTTGCGCTGCTGTAGCCAGTAACAAGCCATTATTACAACACGCTTACTACGCGTATACTTTAGGGTCCAACATAAACTACTGTATATATAGGCCAAGTGGCTTGCAATGTTAACACACAATCGTTAATTTGCTTCAAATCAGACCGGAATAAGCGTCGACTGAAAGCTCTGAAATTCTCAATATAGTAGTACAGTACTACTGTAGGCCTATACTGTAATATAAGATACGTCTGATACAGTATCGAAATTCTGTCGATATCTCGCGATAAAAAAAAAAAAAAAATTTTGCCTATTTTCCGTTAGTACGAACAAAAATATTTCTATCGCCGCACGCAAGTACCGCTGTAATTATCATTTCGTATCATTTGGTGTGGCCATATTGACGAGACTAGACAAGATGATCAGGCAGACCATCGCATTAGGCATATTAGGGCCCAGCGCGCAGTTTTAATAGACTAGAGTCTAGACCTACAATGTTCACTACGTAGACTAGTACGTACTACGTAGTACATGATGTAGACCAGTTTATGTATCGGGCCCTTGAACTTTGATTTTACTGTACCGGTATGGGCTTTTGGTGTCGACATATCGTTCAATCAATATTGCGTTGATGCCATTTCCGATGATGATGATGATGATGATGGGCCTTACATTTCCAAATTCCAATAGAAGGATTTATATCCAATGAATAAGAATAAGGATAAGAATTACAGAACTTGCAAGTACAGTATACTTGTCAGTTTTAGAACTTTTTACAACATGAAAAAATACTGTAAACAGACATTTAATCCAAAAAGGTGTTCATGTAGATCTCGAAAGGTGATCATTTCAGAATTACCATAGGCAGCACTAGTGCACTCTAGAGTCTAGGGCATCGGCCACCCTCTAGAGCCTAGTCTAGTGACTGGTCTAGCTAGTGTCCGCCGTGGACTCCACACAACGCTACCGTGGTCACACTACGCTACGCTCGAAATGTTTCATGGCCAATCCGTACCGTGCCATTGCCGCTCACCTTGGAATTCGGTCCACTAGCTACTAGTTAGCAATATTGGCTATTAGTCTAGCAGGTCGACTCTGGCTAGAGCTCATTGCAGCTGTCGACTCATCATAAATACCGGAACTATCATAGTGTACTAGCGTATAGCTAAGAGTGGGATGTACTACAGCCGTTGCAACATAAAACTAAAACATAACCAAAGCCCTTACCAAAGCCCTTACGTCCGAATGCATTCAATACGTTCACTTTTCTCTCTCCCAGCTATAGCTAGCGCTACATTTCTACCGGCATGTTCTAGTGCTGGTTCTAGCAGGTTCTAGCAGACTACTTTGACAGGTCTTTCGCGTATACACTTGCAATTGGAATGGACTTGGCAATTGCTAAAGAGCAACTACACGCGAGTATTGGAGCATAACTAGAGCAATGGTTTTCGGCTGGCAAAGTGCTCAAAACAAACGGGGTCCTAGCGCCAACAGCTAACTAACTAGCCGTAATGAATTAATGAATTAATGCCGTATTGTAATTATAATGAAATTACCAAATGAAATTAATTGGTATTGATATCAGAATAGAGAATTGAAGTAGAAGCTTGAAATAGAAATTGAAATTGAAATTTTAATGGTCGCATTACAGTGGAATCGAAATCGAAGCAGAATTTTGGTGAAATTGGTCTTGGCCCTCAATTGTTAACTCAAAAAAGTTCAAAGTGATATCGATCACCAGCTCTGACTCGGCAACTTGCCATTGACTTGTCACTCCAGCACTGCCACTCTTTGGTTGGTTTTCATCAGTACCGTTCTTGAGACAATTGCAAGTATTAAATAAATATTTATAAAAAATAAATCGATGAAACAATAAGACGATGAAAAACAACAAGGTCCTTAGCTAGTCCTTCCTCTTCTTCTTCTGAGGACAGAACTTGTAATCCGGATGCAGCACACGATGCAGCTCCTTCTCCTTACCAGCAAACGTAGAAAACTGTTCCTTGACCTCTTTGCTTTCCGTCTGCCACATAAGTCCAATGATTTGCGAAATGTTTTGATGGTTCAGCTTCAGCTGGCTATGCACGGCATATGCCATGGCTGATTGTGTCTGACTCTTGCGGTAGAGCATAAACGAGTTTAACGGGCGCTTCACGTAGTCCGGCCTTGCTTTCCGGTGGTTTTTGGAAATCTTTTTACTTGCAGCTGACGTCGTCGTCGACCCTCGTCGACTCCCACCCTCGCTGCTTTCTTCGCTGGTTGGGAATCCACCATTTAACGTGATTTGAATCATAATGTCGTCTCCACACAATTCGCTTTGGTCGCCCCCAACTGACTGGAGATACCGTCGCCGGCCCTCAGGTGTGTAAAGCGTAAGCACGCTGGCAACGGTTTGTGGGTTGATGCCCTTTTCTTCTGCTAACCGCTTAATGTGCTCTATCCGGTCTTCCGTCATGCGCGTTAACTTGACCATTTGTGTTTCAATCATTTCTTCCACCGACGCTCGGCGCTCCATCAACGTGCTGTGTGTTAACGGCGACGGAGGAGGCGACAGCGACTTTGTTTGTGGAAGCGGAAGTTGTTGAGGCATTGCGTGGGAGTGCATTTGAAGATAAGGCATATATTGCAGGGAAGCGGCCGAGTCCATGTATGTCAACGGCGAGCTAAACGACGACGACTCGACGTCGCTTTCTGGAGTCATTACTACTGAAGACATGTAGCCTTGTTGCGAATTACAATTTAGCTGGTAACTTGCTAGCTCTTGGTGGTCTGTGTGAGGATTGTTTATAGGCCAGCCGTAGAACCCAGGGTTGCTGGAAGATAGCGGGGGTGTCAATGAAGAGTTAGAGTAGTTCATGTCGTCGTGCATGGTCACAGTCTGATTCACTGGAGGCCCGCCAAAGACGGCGTGCTGTGATTGCACGTGGTTCCATAGAGGAAGGTCCGTGCTGTCATTGCTGTGTTGGAGGTTCAATGAGTTGGGAACTTGGTTGGACAGAGTTTCTTGGTCGCGGGTGTAGAGAGACCAGTTAGGGTATAGCAGAAGGTCTTTAGACATGTCGATGTGATACTGATGGGACGGGATTGAGATGGGATTGAGATGGGACTGAGATGGGACTGAGATTGAGATTAACGATGTAGAGGAATGTTGGAGGGATAATATATTCAGATAAACTCTGTAGGAAGATATCGAGTCTTTTAAATATAAATAAAATTCAAAAAATTACCAAAATTGCCAAAATTGCCAAAATTACAAGGGACGAAGGGCCTAAAGGGCCTAAAGGGCCTGAAAGGCTGCTGCTAGTAGCCTGCTACTGCTGCCGGAGAGAAAAAACATAAAAAGAAACGAAAGTTTAAAGAAAAAGCAATTATTACTTTTGCATTTAAAAGAAATGTTTATTCTGAGCTTTCTTTTCTTTTTAAGTTTGTGTTTTATTTTTGCTTTTTTATTTCCTTTTAGTGGAGAAATACTACTGTACATTCTTGTAGTCTAGACTAGACATATCAATTGCAATATTGCCTAGACAACATGTTGTTACGTAACTTAGCCCAGGCCTACCGGGAGCTACGTCCATGGACAATTGGTGTGAGTTGTTGTAGCGCTAGTTCCAGCTGGCTGGCTGGTGCTGGAGGCTAGCAAGAGTCGAGATCTAGGGCAGTGGCAACGTTGCCGAGTTTTCGGATCGATTACATCCTTTTGAGATGCGGTCACTTTGACACGACCGCGTATGTTGTCAATTAGACTTTGATTCTCAAAAATACGCTGCAACAGTTCTAAATATACGCACGGTATTGCTGTCTTTGTAAACTGGTATACTATAATACCAACCAGCCTACTAGAATACCAAGGTCATAGGCCCATAAAAGAGTCCGTGAGGGGACTATCAAACAAGTTCTTTATGTTGTATATTGTATATGATGAAGTACACCATCAATTGACCTAGGGAAAAAAGATTTAGTACGAGGAGAGCTCTACTATGGCTTAGTCTAGCTCTATTTATAAAAAAAGTGGCACGTGCTGTGCGGCTGCTAACCGGAAGTATGTATCCTTCCTATGCAATTGCCGACAACATATGCGGCCAGGATATATGCGATCATTGACAACATGGCAAGCTTAGTCAACACAGGTCTAGGGCACAGGTCTAGGGTACATAAATAAAATGTTACATGTTACGTAAGAAGCTATAATTAATGCTTTTTGGTTATTGGTTATTTAATTTATAGTTTCCCTTTAGGGATTGGTGTCAAATGTGTGACTTCTTTGGCCTCAAATATTCACGCAATGATCAGTAATGCTCAATATATTGTGTACCACCTGGCACCAGCTATAGCTGCTGTGCTGCCGTGTGTGATTTACGAATGGTCCGCCCGATCGGGGCGCGTGGAATGTTTTTTGAGTATAGAGGATCCTATAGACTCGGTCGGGTTGGCCGACTATGGTCTATCTCGATCTAACTCTCTTTCTCTCTCGAGAGAGAGATCTCTAGCCCTCTCTCTCTTACTCTATTTCTCTCTCTTGCTGCTGCAGCAGGCCTATTGTTGCAATTGACGACGATGACGATGCCGCCCTCAATTGTGTGCCAGCTACGATCTTCAGCGTGGCTTTAGCAATTGACAATTGGCTTGTGTAATTTAGCTACCTAGCTAGCTAGTTAATTAGTTGGTTGGTTAGCCAGTGCCGATAACAATATATAACAATATGGATCCTTCCGAAGTGAGTAATCGACATGACGGCTGGTTATGTTCAGGGACGTCCCATCGGAGAGCCGAAATGAAAGGGCTCATTTCAGATCTTAATCGGTGGAAATTGCAGCATTTTCAGCATTTTCACCATGGTCACGAGTATTTTAGCATTTTCAAATTTTCAACTTTTCGACTGTTTGGAAGGTTTGGAACTTTGACTCAATGCTGGTAGCTATTAAGTATTAGGTATTAAGTATTAGGTATTGGAGTCTAGGTATTAGGTATTAGGTATTAGGTATTAAGGTAGTTCAACGGCCAGTCCGTTTCACACTCTCCGTTGAACGTTACCATGGAGCGTTCCGTGTCTTTCATTATCTTACTTTCGCTGGCGCCCAATATTCTTAACCTCGTTCGGTGCATGGAACACTGAATCACGCATCAAGTGTGCTCCCTATAATAATTATATGAATACATTGAACTCCACTCGTTTCCATGTGTGCTGCAGTAGACCACTAGGCCAGCACAAGAATGTTATTTCTATTTTAAATTGGATGGGCCAAGCCTCGTGGCATGAATACCAAACCAACCATCTAAAATGAGCTCCCTCCTTTAACTCAATTGGCTCAATCAATTGAGCTCTTTTGAGGCCTAAGTTTCCTGCTTCCGTTCCAAGCACACCCCAGGAGAGACAAAATTCTCTTTGTGTAGTCTATACTCGCTCGTAAAGTTCTCAGGCGCTGGAAGACTCTGACTGACTGAGCTCTAGTACTATACACTACACACATCCTAGCTAGTGAGTTAGCTCACGTAGAGATGCACGACTTTTTCAATTTTTAATTCTTTTTTTTCTTAATATTTTTTAAATGTGGTAAATATACTGAAGATCCAGGGTCATCGAATCAATCCAATCCCTATTTGATCTTTTGGGCGTTTGAGTTACTTGTTCAGGAACACACGGCATATTGCAAGCCAGGCCTTACTGCGATCTTCACTTGGTGCCCAGCGCGCACTAGCTACTGTGCATACCCATGAAACGTCAGCTCGAGCCAGAGACCGCTCCCCTTATATGTGTCGTATACGTACTGTACTGGTGAAATACTGAGAGTATACGCTGTCTGGACTTGAGAGCTCGTACTCGCTAGTCGACTTACCGGTATGTATACGCATAGAAGTTTTGAGCTCCGTGGCTCAATTGAAAAAAACTACCCGTACTCCGGTAAACGTCACTGTGTGCACCCGTCGCGTATATATATATTCATCTAATTTATACGGTTGCGGCCCGCTTGTCCGCTGGACTGGACTAGCGTATAGTCTTCTCGATTTCATAAAATGCGTTTACGCACGGCCTTGAGATCTCTGCTGCGACTTATCACTGAGCCTCAACTGTACGTAGGCCAGACGCCCAAGTCATGGAAATTCATCAACGTACGTGCATTCCATTAGACTAAGCTCGCGATTAGCCAAGCACAATTGCTGTTTATTTTTCGCTCAGACTCGATCATCCAGAACCGTCTCTTCCGTCGTGCAGGAGCAGGAGCTAGACTAGCCGCAGTCTAGTCTATACAGGAGCTGTATACAGGAGGTTGGTTGTAAAAAATCGGTCTAATACTATAGACCTAGCTGTATTGGAGCCAATTTGGAGGCCAGGTAGGACCTGCAGTTAATTTGGTCTCGTAATGGCAGTTCGAAAAAAAAAATCATTATTCAGGTCTATTCATTAGGTCTAGACACACCATGATAGGCACGGGACCACTGGTATAGCGGTTGGTATAGGTCGGCTCTTGACCTCAGCGTTCCTTTGCACCTTCCCGACAGACCTTAAGCTGAGGCCAATTCAACTGTACGTACTCTGATTTCTTCACACCTGATTTCTTCACACCTGATTTCTTCACACCTGATGGCTCTATCAGATGTTTTCTGTAGAGACCTACACTGTGATTACGGACATCGCCAACACATGTACACTAGCTTGATGACGCAAATACGAGACTACTTTGTTCACAAGTTTGTTCCCATAATATTATTATCTTCACTATACCGAGAACCTAGTGTCCACGAAACGAGAAGCGAGCTTCAGAAGCGAGCCCCAGAAAAAAAACCTATCTCCGGGGTATTTAGAGTCTTTTTTACACACATAAAATACATGCAAAATGATCACACTGATCGCGAGGTCAAGTATTAAGGAGGTTTGGGGTTTGGTTGCCGTAGTAACTAGAGACCTTGACAAGAGAGATGCTAGCTGGAGATGCTGTGTGGATACGTTGCGTAGAGATGCCATGGCATACAATCGTCACTTTCGACTCGTTTCGAGTACCATCTAGTACTAGTCTAGTACAGTATATCGTGGCCTTACTCTCCATTGAGCGTAATCTACCAGCATTTTTCACAATACAACCCACATAGTCTACTTTTCCCTCCATCATGAATTCACTTTTACGCGCCATATACTATCGCAAAGCATGGGGATTATTAGGCGTGCCTTTATACGCCAGATCTTTGTCTAGGAAGTCGTGTAACCCTGTTTAGCAGTAAGCGGTGTATGAGGTCCGGTTGATTAATTGAAAAACACCATTGGTTCCAAGTGTGAGTCAATAAGCTGCACGCAACGACAATCTTTTTCAGAATATTCTCAGAATATCCTCAGAATATCCTCAGAAGCTCAAGAATTCAGAGAGCAATATTAACCTGTATTGAAATAAAATGTAGAGTATCAGTCGGAACACAGCAGGCCCGGTTATATATAACAATTAATGACCGACATTTGTCCGTAACCAACCTATTCATTAGGATACTCTGCAATTTCCTCGTTGCAATTGTCTCGCATATATATGTGAAAAAGCCAAGTGCTAAAAGTAGGCACCAGTATACGACGGGTAGGACTGGGTCCGACTGATTACAATAGACCTATATATTGGAGTATGAAAGCCTTCAATTGTTGCTTCAACACATGATGCACTGCAATATATATGTATTCGCTCTCACCGGGCAAATCGGGGTTCAATTCCCCGCATCGGAGTTTTCTTTAGAGTGAGGAAGGAGAAGTTGATATCTTCACTCATCAAATATAAACACACTACACTGAAAGTGCTAAAAATTCATAAATTCAAGACAAATAATAATACAAGGAAAATTCAATGTATTGAAATTCTGCAATTTTTCACTTGTAATGATTAAAGCCAAGTGCATACCGGTACATGATAGAAGTAGGCACGATTACGCACAAAGTGTTAAATTTAGCGGCAGAACCAATTGTAAGTGAGTACCAAGGCCTAGCTCCAATCATTAAAGATATTGAGTGTGTGTGTGTGTGTGTGGCCCGAATTGACGACGTCGAGGCAAATGAAGGCGGATATCACGATGTCTAGCGTCTTTTACCCAGCTTTTTTTCTCTTGTGTATATATGCGTTGCTGTCTTTTTCCGTTCGCGCCGTCTTCCATGTTCAGCTAAATTCCAGCCTTTTTCAATCACTAAATAATACGTACTGTACCTAGGCCCAGGCTCTCTGCAAAGTCGCATTTAAATATATTTTTTCTCTTGTCTTAACTCGCTTATAATTAATGAATTTTTTAGTCTACACTTTACGCGTGTGTAGACTCAGACTGTAGAGTGTAGACTATCTTTGTGTTTATATTTGTGTTAACTTATATTCGATGGGATATGCAGTAGAGTACATTTCTATCAGAGCTCACCCGCTCGAGATATCTAAGGATTATCCTCGTGTAGTCAGACAGTGACTCAGACTCTACCATATATCAAGTTTAAATATTTCAATGGGCTAGATAAAGCTTAGAACCAAACAAATACCCTATTAGGCATTTCGTCGAATCCTAGTTATTGTCAAAGTTAGGTAAGATACAGTGGAGTCCACCCTCATTTGGCAATGAAATGTGATAACCATAGTATGGACTTGAGATATCATTTGGGATGAGATTTGGGGCCAACGTTTTTTTCAATATTCAATCAACATATTGATTACAACACAATATAAGCAATGCAAGATGCTTTGAACAAATCTCTTTGAGGCCTTCTTCAAGAATCTGTTTAGAATTTCAAATCATTTTAAGAACCTTTTTGATGGAGACTTCCGAGATGCCCTGGCTTTGTGAAGGAGCTCTGGCTTTGTAAAGGAGCACTGGCTTTGTTCTATTGTCCTGAATTCGTTCTGGAACAGATCTGCTACTGCGTGCCGTTCTTTGATCAAGATACAATTTAATCTACTAGACTAAAGCTCACGATCAATTGAATTGGGGCAAAGTAGGCTAGAATATAGTAAATAGGAAATGATGTCAAGCGTTTTCAGTGATATCTTGGATGAAGTACATATGAGATCTGAGATTGAGTGTGCGCCCTTTGATGCTTTGATGGGTCACAAATCTAGATCTCTCACTAATGCTCAATGCGCACTCTGCCCAGCCGTTGAGCTGGTGACTTGAGTTTATTTCGTCTAGACTAGTCTATACAGCTGTACATAGTACATAGTACATAGTGTAAGAAGGCAAGGTGCTCTTTACTATTACTTTCGAATACAGATACAATTCTTTATGGAGATGTGTTAGATAGTTATAAACATAAACAGACTTCACTTAGTCTTACCAAGATGGCGTCTAGAGTTTAGATCAAAGAGGCCTTGGGTTAGAAATGGGAAAATAGCTGGCGAAGGAAGTTGGGGATCCAAGTTGTGAGCCAGGCGAGGTGAAGGTGGCAAAGGGCAGTCGAGGAGAGAATTGACTGATGGCTGCAAAGTAATCTGATCGTGAGAAGAAGATTGCAAAAAGAAATATAAAAAGAAATAAAGGAAATAAAAAGAAATAAAAGAAATAAAAGAAAAGATCAAAGCGGAGATAGTAGACGAAGGCTTCAGAGTGAAAGCGATGATGGTGTTCGTTGTAAATTCGTGTGAGAAGTGAGTGGCAAGAAAAGGAAGAAAAGAAAGGCTTTGAGTGGCACTGAACCACTTGGTGGGAAGTCAGTAGCAAGTGGTTACCCGGAGGGTACAGGCGGTCCAGGTTCAGAAGGGGAACTGGAAGACTGGAAATAGGTAACATCTGGAACGACCCAGTTGTCATGTGTTACACATAGTACATAGTACATAGTACATAGTATATCTACGTACGCGTATCTCCAGCATTTGGTGATAAGTCAAGTATGAAAATGCCCAACAGTTAATTCAATGGGGTCTCTCTAAATGTAGATCGATATACTGAATGAAACGGATGGTTAGCAATGGTTTCTATTTTTCCGGCATGTATTATTCTAGTTCTTTACAGTCATTCAAAAGTTGTTATCAGGGCTTTATTCAATTTATCGGTAGTTAATGCCCTAATTATCAGTGATCTTTTGATCAGGTCCACGATAACAGATATCAAACTAATCTACCGGTAGATTATCTACAGTACGTAGTAGACTAGACTCCACACTGGAGTCCACAGTATTGTACTAATATGTGTCGATCCGCATATATGTGGATGCATATTTTAAGCTTAATATAACCCTCACCAGTCACCACCATAAAATTGTTCCTTAGTATTTTTTTTTTTTACCTGACTACAGTAGCTAGTCTACCCAGACACTACAATATTAGCTGAAAGTCGAAAAGGCTTAATATTGGGACGGCTGTGGTATGTAGTATATATATAACGTAGGTAATATTTCAAAACAGCAATTGATCTTTGCCATCAACTGTCAGTACATGTATTGCAAATATAAACAAGATATACCGGTAGTTAATCTATTTTACTCAATACTATACTGGGCCAAGAGTCCCAAGACTGCACTTTTTGGCGGTCTTCATATAAACTGCAGGTTTCGCCCCAACAGGTCTCAAAGCGCATGCGGCTGATAAAGAGCGGTGATTGGATAGATTGCTATTAAGGTTTTCTTATCGAGCAGATGGCGCCGGGGCAGCCATATTCACGTGACTGATTATATTTTTTATACCGTATAACCGGTATATGCGCAATGATCAGTCGAAATTCTATCGAAGTCTGCACAATCGATACCGCCGGTATCAATCCATCAGCTTTAAATACAGTACAAAAACATGTTGCCATTGTGGTGGCTTCTTCCATCTTAAATATACGCAGCAGGAATATAAATACACTCAATTGCTCTTTCTTCCTCTCCTTCTCTTCTACGTACTTCTAGACTCTTCCTTCTACTATTCCTTCTATACTAGCTATATCTTGAACTTTATTTTCTCTCTATAATAACAAGTTACACAAACATCCTGTTACGCACAATACTCAAACAGTCGAAATCTTATAGTCTACTTGCATCATGCCCGAAGAACACGATACCTTTTACTCCACAGGCCGTGGCGGGGCAGGCAACATAGCCCACGGTTCCGTATCTCACGAACCCACCTTTGCAGCCGAGGGATCCGACGTTCCCGAAATCAGACAAGACGTGTATACCACCGGCCGCGGCGGCGCAGGCAACATGCGCCCAAATACTGACCCGGAGTTGACTCGCATTAGGCAAGATGTAGATGTCCGCCCTGGGACTCCCAAGAGCCCTTACCTGTTACCGAGCAGGTCGAGGGAGGGAAGATCGAGATCAAGGACTCCAACGAGAGCGTTTTCGCCGTTTAGAAGTTCGAGGTCTCCTGCTCCTGCTCATTCTCCTGCTCGGCCTGCTCATTCTCCTGCTCCGGCTGCCCATGCATCTGCGGGCAGTGCCGTCGATAACAGTATCCCTCATGAAAATCCAACGTTTTCAGAAACGTCTGTTGGACGTGGAGGTTACGGTAATGTCAAAGCAACCAAAGAAGCTGCAGCTGCGGAGAAGCAATCTTTCGTCGACCGCGTTAAGGGAATCTTTAAAAATGAAGACGGTCAAGGCACTACTCCCAATAAATAACCTACCCGGGATAAAGTACCGGCGCCAGTAGACAATTTTCTATTTTATTTTGCTTTCTTTTTTTTTCAAGTGGAACGCTTTTATTCATGTAAACACACTTTAACACAGTGTCAAGCTAATTCGATTTTTCTTAGATAAAACGTCTACCTACAGTAATACTTGCTATAAACTACAACGTTAACACTAACATTAACATTATCAGTTGCATATGACAGCTCCTGACAGCCTCCTGTAACTAGCCCAAGCGCTTAGCAATTCGAGACTCCTATTACAAGTCATTGCAACGTTACCAAGAACGTCACAAGGCGCGCAATTGCCAGTTATAACAACGCTCTTTACGCTAGAGCTATAGGCAGACGCACCGAGGGCCACATATCCACGTGGGATCATGTAGACTATGCGCTCAACCCGCAGCACGCGTACGACCTAAAAACACAATTTCCTCCTCATCACTCGATTCATCAGCACTAGAATCCTCGCCGTCGTCAACTTCTTCAAATTGCTCATGTGCTGGCGGCGGCGCTTGTACCTTTGGAGGTCTTTGAACCTGTCCCGTCCTTGCGTTGCCTGACGGTTGTTGCTGTGCGTCATCTCGCCTGTACCTTCCCCCACGGCCGTTGCGGTTAGGCTCTTCAGAAGGCCCGGCACCATTTCGAGGTTCGCCTTTCTTTTTACCTCCCCTAGGAGCACGTCCTCTTCGAGCGCCCTGGCTACTTCGGTGGCCGTTGTGCTCAATAGCTCTCAACTTGCGCAAAAATTGGGGTGAAGCCGAGTTCAAAGACTGAGCCGGAGATCCGATGAAAAGTGCATGCATTTTTTCCATTTCCAGTGCTCGCTTACTGTGATCAGCAGACGTAGCAGAAGGACCATTAGGCATGGAATACAATTGAGCCATCTTATTTCGGTGTTTGTTGGCTTCACTTTGTAATTCTTTCGGGATTGTTTCGCGACTGATCAAATCATAAAGTTCCGTGTCATGAATATATCCTAATGTGTTTGGAGCAGAAACCTCTACTACAGATGAATCTTCCTCCAATTGTTCTTGAAAATCTTCCAAATCCATCTCTACAAAGACAAACTCTGCATTTTCGCCAGCAAACTCATCGACCTCCAAGAATGTGCTAGATATTCTGCTGATATCAATACCAGTAAAAAGTAGACACTGAGCTCTATAAATTTCCTGGGCAGCCTTCTGAACCCGCTTGGTAACGGCAAGGCCACTAGGAGTATCGTTGAGACCACCATGAACAGGTAATAATCCAGAACACTGTGTCTCCTCGTCATTTTCGTACAATGAACGACTTCGGCCCCTGTGTCGACTGAATGTACTAACGCTTTTGTTTTTCCAAGAACCGCTGTCATCGGTCTCAGTCGTAGTAAACTCTTCTTGTTGTTTCAGCACATCGTCAAACCGGTCCCAATTGGATCTTGCCACGGCGGTCTCAATGTCGAATTGGAATCCATAAGATTTGCGTAGATATTCTAGCAATTGCGTTACTTTGAAAAATAGCGCATTGCACTGGGCATTACTTTGGCCCCACTCCACAATCCGCATGTCTTTCGCTTGCTTGTTAATCCAGTCAAGAGAAACGCGGAAAACTGGAAGTAATGTCCGGATGACAGGCATAACTCGTTCCCCTAGAGAAAGAGTTTCAACTTCACCTTGAGAGGCGTGGAAAAGAGCGACAGATAACATTTTATCGATAAGTCTTAATGTCAACGCGACGCATGACTGGTAGGCATCTGTAAGGCTCTTTGATGGGTTCTTGTCGTTGGCCTGCTCCAAAAGCCAGACAAATGTAATGCTCATTATTACGAGTTTCACCAAGATCTTGCTTGGAATGAGTCGCGCCTTGACAAGCTCGTATATCTTATCCGTCAGTTCAATCTGCAAAGCTTCTGACAGCTCTGAATCTTGTTTCTTTGAATTTGGCAAGTGTGACATGTAGTAATTGGAGTACAGCTGTAGCAGCCGCATCAATGTTTCCTTGACCTCTACAATGCTTTCCTGGTCTTTTCGAGAACCAGTATTCACGTTGTCATCGGAGTCATCTAGAACATCTGATTCGCTCTCATCTTCATTTTCCTCGGTATGATTAATACCAGCAATGGCCAGCTTCGTTAGTGAAGAGTCTTTGATTTTGAGTAGCTTCTTCAGAATGATGCGTAGATTGGAGCTTCCATCTCTGAAAGGCTCATCGACTGCAACAGACCTTAAGAAATAATAGGTTCCGGAAAAGATATCTCCAGTTGAATATGAGATATTGCCAAGTTGGTTGAGGGGCATTCCTGAGGTAGGCTGTATTTTGAACGCCGTGGTGTAGTAAACAGCGGCATTAGAGTAATCCATCTGAGCAGGTACCCTGCCGTTGGAGGTTCTATACCGAGATAAGTCCCCCAAATGACACAAAGAGTCGTGAACCGACAGATGGATGGTAGGCGCCATCTTTTCATTTGCTGGCGGTGTGGAACTGGCCCTTGATGGGACCAAATGTAGAATAGACATAACATAGTGCAACTGAGGAGTGAAACCAAAGTTTTCAATGACTCTTGTCACAAACTGCTTATAAAAGTGGCCGACATGTCTGCATATCTTGTCGTAGCGCTTGCTGGCCCTGCTTGCCGCCACGGGCTTCTCAGAATAATCATCCTTGTATCTGCCGACTATCTCTGTTCGGTATCGATTCACAACCGGATAGAAAAAGCTTACCCACAGCTCTGTCTGAACTGATTCCGAGTCCAAAAAGCTGTCAAATATCCATAATGAGAACTTCGATCCTACAAACGTCAAAAATCCTTCAATAGATTCGTCAAGTTCCAAAGTGTCTTGCGGATTGCTGCTAGAATCGTCTTCTTCTTGACTGAGCCTACTTAACAGTGGCTCGAGAGATTTGCGAAGCGAAAGAATAACCTGCTCTCGATTTATTGTATACGAGGCGGTATTGTGCTCTATCCGTCCACTCATGATGAATAAATGTAGAGTATATATGTCATCCAGTAAAGAGTATCTTCATAACATTAAGTTCCTCCGTATGTGAGTTTTAAGAGTAAATTGACATGAGAACGTATTGTAGCAAAACTTTTTCAAGAAGTGGTCATAACAATTAGTGGAGGAAAGTTTGGCGGTGCGTGACTTTTTTTTTTTTACCTAACTGGTCAAAAACTTCCTACGCCCTAAATAACTGGTGCACTATGAATTTGACTATCATCGACTCATGAAAATTTGAAAACATCCTCTACCGTCGCTACCGGTATTCAAAACAACCATCATCCTCATTCTTTTAAGTAAAACATGGCAGTCTGGTCAAGAAAGTTAAATCATGATTACCTGCTGATACATATGGGCTTATAGCAGATCATGTTTCACAAGCTCACGATAAAGAGCCTTACCAAGACGAGCTGGGGAGGGCTCTACCACAACACCAGCAGACTCTAAAGCTGCAATTTTGGATGCAGCTCCACCTTTGCCTCCAGAAATAATGGCTCCAGCATGTCCCATTCGGCGACCAGGAGGAGCATATACCCCAGCAATGAAAGAGACGACTGGTTTAGGAACTGAACGGGTAAGATTATACTGCTCAAGAAACTCTGCAGCCTCCTCCTCAGCTGAACCTCCAATTTCGCCAATCATGATGATTCCATCTGTCTCCTCGTCCTCTAAAAACACCTTAAGAGCATCAACAAAGCTGGTTCCAGAAAAAGGATCACCTCCAATACCTATGACGAGAGACTGACCTAAACCAACGTTTGTAGTTTGGCTGACGGCTTCATATGTTAGGGTCCCTGATCGAGAAACAATGCCAATCCGGCCTCGCTTATGGATCGAAGAGGGCATGATTCCAATTTTGCATTGTCCAGGAGCAATTATACCAGGGCAGTTTGGGCCAACAAGCCTAGTTTTACTCTGCGTCCTTAGAGCGTCAACAACTCGGACCATATCGTGCTGAGGTATACCCTCAGTAATACAGACAACCAGCGGAATTTCTGACTCAATGCCTTCCATTATAGCAGCAGCTGCAACTGGGGGAGGGACGAAAATAGCGGAAGCAGTGGCGCCTGTCTCTCGAATGCCATCCGAAAGTTTAGCGAATATTGGGAGACCAAGATGGGTTTGTCCAGCTTTCTTGGGATTTGTGCCGCCAACAACTTTGGTACCATACTCTAGTGCTTGACGAGCATGGAATGTTCCTTGCTTGCCTGTAAACCCTTGAAACAGCACCTCGGTGTCGGAGTTGATCTTAAGATTCTTGGCGGTATCGGCGTAACTTAGACGAATCGAGGTAGTTAAAAACGATCTGTTGCAATTGATACTTTTTTTGAAAGCGAAAGGAGATACGGCATAGGCAGAAGAGCCGGATCGTACGAAACTATGTAATTGCACCATTAGAATGTTCTAATGCTATTGAGACTGAGATTGAGATTTAGTTGTCTGTTTAATCCGAGAAAAGAGCTCGAGGCTGCGTTAACGTTGTGACTTAAGAATTCTTGAAGGACGGTCTGGGGGCTATCTTGGAATGCCGGGTAACGTGCCCAACAATCCGCGCTTCCCAGTCTTCCCCTATCTTAATTTCTAATAGTCTACTGGAGCACTGCAATATATATATTCTGCTGATTATAAAAGGATTTATTATCAGTCGAGGTAACAGGCTTGTCAGAAATCACCATATTGTAAACATGAATCAGCCATTTGGTTGAGGTGTAGCCTTCCTCCTGTGATAAATTTCATTCTGCTTTACTACCATCGATCGGTGCTCTGGTCAGCTCCGTGGTAAGCTACAATATACCGGGTAGACTATACACAATACAGCAATGCCCAACTAAGCAGTTTCGTCTTTGTAACTCCTATCTTTGTAGTTCATTCCCCTCGCTGCTCGTTAACTTCTGGGCGTTCTTGACAATGGACTGAGAAGAACCTTAATTGTTTTATTTGCAGCGCCTTCAGCTGTCTAGAGTCGACTCTGGAGAACGACGGTCCCAGCAAAGCAACAACTTGAGAGAGCTTCATATAAACGTAAAAACCATAGTCACATAGAATCATACAACAAGAGAGCCATACTGTGACATTGTTTGTTTGCAATTACGGTCTCACGGGATAAATTGTACAGTGCGTTCAAGTTGCAACGTTCTGGCTCGACGTTACTCACTTGGGGGAGGCATTTGTTTGACAAGTTCTAAATCCAAATTGAAACGTTTACTTTGTTCCACCTACACACATATCGCCTCTATTTCATTGAAAACCTCAACACACTCCTTGGAGGGGTCTAAAACAATGAGTGCACAAGTTCAGGGATACACTTTGGATATCGATGAGTCTGACGTTTCGGTTTTGGAGGAGACTCTTTTGAAAATCTCTTCGCTAACGGACCAAATGACAACCTCACTACACAAGCTGGGACGAAGTGCGTCAAGAGCAGAGCGTGCCATTAAGCCCATCGCTGGTCAATCACGTATGATGGCAATTTATGAGCGAAATTTAGAAGAAAGCCTTGGGGTTGTCCACGGAATCCGGGATTATGCCACTGTCACCGAACAGTGTGAGGAAATCATTCTGAAAGGGCCTGAAACTGTAGGAATCCCTACGTACGCTGCCACAATTACCAAGCTTAACGAAGCCCTGGATGACCTACAAAGCGCCAATCTTCAGACATTCTTCAAAGTGATTGAGAAGGCAACTATGCTCGTCAAGAAAGGTACTAGTCAATTGAAGGAATATTTACGGAAACTTCTTGCCCAGGTCTTCAAACCTATTGATGCTGCCGAATACTTAGCAAAAGATATTCGCATGCCTGTAATCAAATCACAGGAAATGGCTATTCTTCGCCAACTTTACGCTGTTTTCAACTCACATAAACAGTTTGAACGTCGCGAAGTCGATAAAATCTACTTCGAGATAAGTACCCGCTTTGTTCAGGCATCACTCATGTCGCTCGAGTCAAAGTGCCACCCTCCAGCTACGCCATCTGCACCATCTCTAGCCCAAGCTTCAGCTATGATGTCTAACGGTTCAGGAACTGGAACTGGCGGAGCGAACAACGCCGGTGGCCCTGGAGGAGGCAATGGTCCTAATAACTCTACCAGTAACTTGATTAACATCAGCAAAGCCCCACCCTATGAACGAGGAAGCAATGCCATTATCAAATACTCAGATGCTCTCTGCCTACTTCTCACAGCAGAGGCTGAAAATAGTGCACGCCTGTTTCCTGACCAGAAGGAAATGCAGTCTTTCTACTTTGAGCATGGGTGTAACAGTGCTGTGAACGACTTCGTTAAACTAAGCAATCAAATCAACGGACATGTCAAAACTCATCTAGCTATTGATGCCATGCTAGCATTCGAAGTCATTGAGGCCACAGGCCATTTGAGTAATACGATTCAAATGGTTCTCAAACGAGTTCCTACCCAGCTTTCAGCATCCATGCAGGGTGTCCAAGAAACTACTCATACAGTATTTTCCGACTTCATCAAGTACATTGAGACACGTGTATACAACATCGTGAGCCTGCCAAATGATAATGGCGTCTGTGATGTCACAATTGATGTAATGTCTCGCATGAAACGGTTCGCAGACTACAAAAACTCCGCACTCGTTTCTATTTCCACAATGAGCCCTAACGCTTGGATTTCGAACCCAAGGCCAAGTTGGCACATAGCGTACTCATCTTCAAGTACCGCTTCGGCGGCGACAGCTGGGAATCCAGTCGAGTTACTATCGTCGTATTTTTCAGACGCTATAGACGCTCTTTTTGTGTGTCTTGAGATGAAGGCAAAGGCAGTACAGAAGCGAAACACACAAACAGGATTTTTTCTATTGACAAATCTCACTCTTATAGAGCGATATGTGACAAAATCAGATATCTACATGATTCTTGGTTCTACAGGATCTGATAGATTGGAGCGACTTCGCAAAAGAGGTCTCAATCTTTTCTTGGAAGGGTATGTGAATATTCTTTTGACTTTTATTAATTTTCTAACTCGAACAACTAGGTGGAAAAATGCCGCTGCGTTACTTATGGACGTTACTGTCGTGAAAGGAGGTACTTCTACGGCTGGAGGCAAATCTTCTCTGAGCTCGAAAGACCGCGAAGCCATTAAAGAAAAGTTCCGTACGTTCAATACGGAATTTGACTCTCTGGTGAAAGCCCATAAGAGCTACAACATTACAGACCAAGCTCTCCGACAACTCCTTGCAAAGGAAGTTGCTTTTATATCTCCTCTGTACCATAGATTTCATGACAAGCATAGCGGAGGCGACTTTTCGAAACACGTTGACAAGGTAAGTTTGTCCAAATCAACACTTCATATGCTAACCTCTCTCAGTACATCAAATTTGATAAATCTCAGTTCGATCGCATGCTGGAATCTCTGACATAGTTACAGGCTGAAAAGTAAACTATAACGATGGTTCTAAGAGTTGGAGGCGACCCATGTGCACAAATGGCTACAGCAGGTACAAACGAGTAAAATATAGACTAGTTAGTTAAGAGGCAGGAGTGTCTTTTAAGCTTAAGAATTATATCATAATTACAATCGCAACAAGTCAAAATTTCAGGTAAATGCTGTCGATATTAGGTACATTAGTAAACTAAATAAAGTGTTGTTGTGGGTTCCAAACGAAGAAGTTGCTGCGTGTTGTTTTCATGGCCAGCTGGTACTTGCGCACACTACGTAGTAAGTTACTAGTATGGATACTATTAGTGGGCGACGGCAAGAAAAAAAAAAACCTCCCACACCACCAACCTTTTACTCCTACTTGTTCATCAACGTCCGACTTCTTTTGCTATAAACCTCTCGTCTTTTCTTAGAACACGCTCAGTTAATCCTCGCTCGAGCTTCACCTCAAAAGGGATCCCACATGACAAGGTGAACTGATGAATATCACTCAGGCCTATCAGCAGCAACAGCAACACCAGCATCGGCTGCAACAGCAACAATTGTTGCCTCACGATGGTGCTATCCAACAGATATCTATGGGTCCATCTGGCTCAAATGCAACTGCATCCCAAGGGCTATACGCCCTTCAGTATCAGCAAATGCAGCAGCAACAGCAGCAGCACCTTCCGCAAGGCCAACCTCAGCACCATAGTCATTCTCTCCACCCCCAGCAGCATGGTAGTAACTCATCATCACAGCTACACATGATTCAACAGCAGCAACATCAACAACATCAACAACAACAGCAGCAGCAGCAGCAACATCAACAGCAGCAACATCAACAGCAGCATCAACATCAGCAACAACATCAGCAACAACAGCAGCAGCAACAACAACAACAACAGCAACTTCAACAGCAGCTTCAACAGCAACTTCAACAGCCGCAACACCAACAACACCAACAGCAGCAGCAGCAACAGCAGCAGCAGCCTCAAGTGCTACAATCCTCTGGCACTTCTAATGAAAGCTTAAACACACCTCTTGATCCTGCACTTGCCTCTTCCCAAAATTGGCAGCAACAGCTTCAGTTAGCGCAGGTGTCAAAACAATCTAACGCGTCGCACAACTATGCTCGAAGTGCTGCTCTTCAATCTCGTTCCAATGTCCAACAAAATCCTACTCTGACTATCACAGAACTTGCCATGCAGTTCGTTCAGCAAAATCACCAAGCAAAGCAGATCGCTGCTCAGCCATCCCCCATGACTCCCGTAAAGAGCCTGAACGGCGCTGGGCCTGCGATAGCTAGCTCCAATGCGAAACGCGAGTTTCAAGAGGATGAGCGCCAACGCAAGCTCAATGAAGACTCAAGACAATTTTGGACTGCTTTAGATTTGTCAGGGCAAGGCTTGCTAGTTCTTTCACCCAAGGTCACTGATTACACATTTCTTCAGAAGCTCTATTTGTGTCATAACAAGCTAACACAAGTTCCCACTTCAATCACCAAGCTCGAACACTTAAAGATTCTTGATCTTTCCCATAATCAATTGACAGACCTTCCAGATGGACTCGGACTTCTGTACAATCTCAAATTTCTATTTCTTTTTGACAATAAGTTGAGAACGCTTCCGAGTTCTTTTGGTCTATTGTTCCAGCTGGACTTTTTAGGAATTGAGGGAAACCCCTTGGATGAACACATTAAAACCATTATCGCGCAACAGGGTACTAAAGGTTTGATTACTGATTTCAGAGAAAACTCATCTGTTACACCCAACGCGCCGCCTAGAAACTGGCTTTCGTTTGATGCCATGGGCCAAATTAAGGATCGATATCCAATTCCTTTGCCGGAAGATGTCAATTCCGTCAGCCCAGATGAACAGCGTGCCAGTGAAAAGGATCAGTTTACCGTATTGACATACAATACTCTATGTGACTGGTACGCCACCCCGTCCATGTATGGCTACACTCCTTCTTGGGCATTGACTTGGTCTTACAGAAGTCAGATTGTTTTAAAAGAGCTCGTTGCATACTCTGCGGATATCATTTGCTTGCAAGAAGTGGACAGGAATAGTTTTGACACTATTTGGATTCCCAAATTAGTTGAACGTGGTTATAAAGGTACTTTTGCTCAAAAGACCAGGGCTAAAACCATGAGCGAGTCCGAAGCTAAACGTGTTGACGGATGTGCTATGTTTTTTAGGACGAGCAAGTTCAAACTTGTTGAGACAAAAACTTTGGAGTATGCTACTTACGCTCTTCAAAAAGACGATCTCCAAAAAGCGGCGGACGTATTCAATCGTGTTATGAATAAGGATAACGTCGCAATATTATCCGTTCTTGAGCACATTGGCACGGGACAGCTTGTGGTTGTTGCCAACACTCATTTCCATTGGGATCCCGCTTTCAACGATGTTAAGGTTGTTCAAGGTGCCCTTCTACTGGAAAACGTGGATCATATCGCCACCAAATACGCCAGAAATCCGGCTTACCCTCAATGTACTGACGCCAAGAACATACCCATTGTTGTCAGCGGCGATTTTAACTCAACTCAAGACAGTGCTGTCTACCAGCTTTTTTCGTCTGGAAAGGTTACTGGTCATGATGACTTGACTGGCAGAGCTTATGGAAAGTTTACGGAAGAAGGAATCTCCCATCCGTTCTCAATGCAATCGGCCTACTCGGATATTGGCGAGCTTCCCTTTACTAACTTCACACCAAACTTTGTTGAGGTTATTGATTATATTTGGCACTGCAATAGTGCGCTTCGCGTTACTGGTCTTTTGGACAAAATCGATCCTAACTACTTAAAGAACTACATTGGATCTCCAAATCCCCATATCCCCTCTGACCATATCCCCCTCATGGCGGAGTTTACCATCAAGAAGAGGAAGGAAACTGCTAAATTGCCTCCTCCTAATTTTGGCTCCTCTTCTCGCAAGGCCTAATGACCTATGTTTTTTTCTCCGTGTTTTGTGTTTTGTATATCTGAAATTTATTTTAAAACTTCTTTCCATTTATTCCACGATTCGATATGTAGAAACTTCACTAGAAAGTGCTTGCTCGACCAAAGCGCTTTGGCGTCTGACGTGCACGACATGGGGACTGGCACAATGTGTTTCATGCCCATTGTGTTGGTCACACTGAGGGCCAAGTTATGTATAATATATAATATATAAATGCCAAACTCACCATCTTCTTACCAACAATCCCAATTTTTTTTGATAATGACGACTAAATACAAAAAGTTGAATCCCATAAATGTTAAACTCATTTGCCTTTACACTGCATACACCTCGTTATCGGTGTTCGGCTATTGGAAATCTGGACGAGGGTGGTTATCGTACCTGGAATCATGGTTCTTAGAGACAGCCCGCGTTATACCAGGCATTTCAATACCATTATTAACAACAACACTGATAGCATCACTATTGGCGATTGATGTTTATTTTGAACTTTGGTGTGAGCAGCGACCGATCTGTGGAATTCCCAGAATCCCTCGAGGATCACCAATTGCAGGAAATCTTTTTCAACAAGGCTCCAGCGCAGCTCTAGCCTATTGGAAATGGGACTTGCCTGTATTTCAATTACGTCTAGGGACAAAACGTGTGGTTGTTGCAAACACTTACGATTCAATATACCATTTATGGCAAACGAACTGGAAAGCGAATATTTCCCGTCCTGTTTATTATACATTTCATAAAGTCATGTCCACTTCACAAGGTACTACGATTGGAACTACGCCATACTGCGAATCTTGGAGACGTATGAGAAAAACAGTAGCAGCAGGTTTAAACGTGGCGGCAATAAAATCATATTCTCCTATCCTAGATCGTCAGTCAGCGAGGTGTATCGGCCAGCTTGAAGCAATCATGGATGAAGAGGTATCAGTGCATGAAATTTTGAAAAGTTTTGCACTTCTCATAGTATTTTTTATTTCTGAAGTGATTGAATTTCGAAAGCTAACTATCTAGAGCCTCGAACTCAACTATGGCCTCGAGATTGACCCCAGCGACCCAATGCTGGAAGAGATACTTGCCGTTGAAAAAGAAATCAACTTATCAAGATCGACAGTTCACAATAAACAGGATTATCTCCCTTTTTTGCGCGTGTGGCCCTTCACTCAGCCCAGTAGTACACATCAGGTTCGACAGCGAAGAGATGCGTACATGAACAAGCTGTTAGAAATGCTGAAAGCCAATGTTGCAGCCAAAAATGCTCCCTCATGTATTACAGGAAACATTTTACAGCGCGACACAAACTCCGCCAGTGCAATCACTGAGCAGGAACTTCGAAGTATATGTTTAACTATGGTGTCTGCGGGCCTTGACACAATTCCGTCGACCATTATCTCCTGTGTTGGCCATCTATCCAATCCAATTTACGGCCAAAAGATTCAAGAACGGGCATGTGAAGCAATACGAGAGGCGTATCCTGAAGGCGATGCTTGGACCCGATGTGTTGGTGATGAATTCATTCCATACTTATTGATGCTTATCAAAGAAACAATGAGGTACTCAACCGCACAGCCTATCAGCTTGCCTCGCCAGACGGTTAGCGACATTATTTATAACAATGCGCTGATACCAGCAGGCACAGTCCTTCTCATGAATACTCTTGCAGCCAACTTTGATGCCTCTCATTACCAGAACCCGTTCGCTTTTGAGCCTGAGAGATTCAGGGAATCCAAGCATGGTGAAATTGATCACATGGGGTTTGGAGTTGGATCACGGATGTGTGCTGGTTGGAAGTTGGCTGAACGTGAGATGTACGTTGTCATTGTTCGATTGATCTTGAAATTTCGAATTCTGCCCGCAGCAAACAAAGCCGACATGATGGAAACTAACATATACAAAACGTTTGCGTCCGTAAATAACATGGTCGTAGAACCATGTCCGTTCTTTGTACGTTTAGAGCATCGCCACCGGTAGACTAATCCTTATTCAAGGAATTGTTTCGCCCAAAACACGGTTATAAGCTCCTTGTTCTTTCCGATTAAACCTTAGAAACGTCCACAATCGGAGAAAAAAAAAACTCACGATTTCTTTAGTCTTTATACGTACAGCCTCAGGCCCTCAGTTATAGAAGCATGGAAACTTTTATATAAATGGAATGAAATTTGTTTAATTGATTTTTTTTCTTCTTGAATGACTTTTCACCAGATAATTTTTCAGCGGACAGCGGCATCATGTTGGTTGTATTTTTAATATTGGGATCTCTTATTCTTGTTGTGGTTGGCTTGGGAGGTTTCTTGATCCGACAAAGAGCCAATGCCAGAAAATTGCCCTGGCGGTAGGTTAAATTCAGCGCTACGTTACTAGGCTCCATTTAGAGTGAAAATACTGACATTAATTTCAGATCTCAGGTGGAGTCTCCTCAAGATATACCGGTACTATCCAGTTATAACAGCTATGGAAGCCTCGAATCGAGATCATCAAACATTTCAAGTTTATATGGAAACACCCTAAATTCGCCAGCATTCAAAAAATCCTGCGAAAATATGAACAAAGTACGCCCACGAATGGTTTACGCCGAGGCCGGACAAGGCATATTTGCACAATCTGATCAAGAGACAGACGACTTGGTGTTCAACTCTATCCGGAATGAGTTTGGAATGGTTATGATCGGATCGTGGCCCGCGCTGCAAAGACTAATGAACGAGCTCAATTCAAGACCCGTGACAGACTCTTACGAAGACCAAATGTCGCTGAAACATCATGAAGAACGTCAAGTACGATATAAGGTGTTGTTTCTCACAAGACACGGGTACAGCTACGACAACCTTGGAAAAGAAATTTATGGGCCACAAGGGTGGGAAGACTACTGGAGCAAACAAACAGGAGACGGTAATATTGTTTGGGGACTGGATCCGGAACTTACGCCCTTGGGCGTAGAACAAGCTAAAAAGAGTAGCTTGGTTTGGAAACGGCTTCTGAAAAAAGATGCGCCTATTCCACAAGCATTTTATGTTTCTCCGTTCACCAGGGCTCTTGAAACCCTACGTTATACATGGACGGAAATTGAAACGCCGAACAAGATACATACTACCACCTCTGATGATAGGACCGACCTAATGCGACGTGCCAGCAATGACAGTGTTGGAAGCACTGTAACCCTCGTGAGCAGTATATCGCCTCCGTTGGTGATTGAAGATTTACGCGGGCCAATTGGAATTCCAACTTGTGCCCGCAGGATCGATAAAGGAGCAATAGAAAGCAGATATCCCGGTTGCAACTTTGAAAAGGGTTTTACTGAAGAAGACATGCTTTGGACAGGGGTGCAAAGTGAAACGCCAGCCGAGATCAACCAGCGTACAACGAGGTTTTTAGATTACCTGTTTGAGCATGACTGGGATGAGCAAGAACCACAACGGCGCAGTCAATTTATTTCCGTGACTACTCATGGAGCAGTAATCAAATCTTTGCTGGGCGTGGTGGGACATCGTCCGTTCAAGATTCCACTGGGAAGTACGATACCAGTTCTTGTTAAGGCCACCCAGTACAAAATGATATAGCCCTGCACTACACGGCAATACATATGGACTAGTAGAAGAACTTAATTTATCTCATATTAAATGCATATTTCGTACGTACTGTACGTTAAAAAATTGTATACTATGTATAAGGTCTTTATGAGTTAGATATGCTTAGTGGAGAGACCTCTTTTCCCCTCTCTGACCCGTCGCTCATGATCCCATTTCAACCCATACTTCATTTCCAAGAATATGCAACTCCAACTCAGGAATACAATTCCGGCCATCAAGGTAAAAGCGCCACCAGGACCTAAAGCCGTCGTCATTTTGTCAACAGCGGCAAGTCCAGCCGCACACAAAAGACATCGAACAACATTTAGGGCTGCACTAGCACTAGAGCTTTCGTCAGGGAACAGGTCAACCATCAAACACGTCCCAATATTAATGTAAAAAACACATCCCCATGAAATGAATAAAGTCATCAAGATAGGAACAATCCAGTGTACCTTGTATTCAATTGTCCAGCCAAAAACAATGCTGCAGACCAGAATCAGAGCCGAGACATATTGCGCAGGCTTTAAACGAGCAACCTGAATATTGAATTCACTCATGTCTGGAGGCTCCTCAGGTGCATGAGTCTCAATCCATCTTTCCTTGTATTTTCGACTGTAGCGTTGATAGAAATATGACATGATTCGGCCACTTATAAGCGATCCAAGTACGGACCCAACACCATTTGCTAGATACGAGATCCCAACTTGTAAAACTGTAAAGTTATATTCTGACGTAAGGAGAGTGCTCTGGGATGTGAGAATCATGAACCACAGCGTATAATGTAAGCCAATTGGTGCTAACATAATGGCAATATCTTTGTAGAGAACAATTTCAATCGTGCGGAGCATTGATGTCTTGTGAGGTGGTGCTAGTAGTGCTAGGTCGCCTTGCTCGAACGGGATTTGCTTTTGACTAGGTATAAGCTTGCTCCGTAAAATCATTATCGGGGCTTGACTGATTAAATGCTTGGGCTTCACTCGCCCATTCCCTACAATAAATCGGGATGTCTCTGGTAACACGATAATCAAAAGGACAAACGTAGCACCCGCTGCAATAACGAGGAACCAGAAAATGGCGCGCCATTGAAAAGAGGACGTGAGTCCAGCACCAATGAGTGGACCTATGGCTCCACCAACTAGAGTAAACCCACTGAAAATGCCCATAAAAGTACCACGGTCCTGGCGTAGAGTCATATCACCAACTACACCTGCGCCAATAGCAACAGTCGTTGCCATACCCATTGCCTGGAGTGCTCGCATGCCGAGCAATACACCATAAGACGGTGCTAGGGCTAACCCCACACAGGCGCTAATGTAAACAATCACACAGGCAATATATACTGGCCGTTTGCCAATCCTATCAGCAATCGGACTCCAAAATGCGGGAGCCACACCTTGAAATATACTGTAAGTCACAACTGTCAAGTTGATCTTCTCAGTAGTCACATTAAATTCCTGTTCAAGCGCTGTGAGCGCTGGTAGATAAATAGGCACAGAGATGGAGGAATATAGAGCGAGAAATGAGGCCAATCCAGTTATAGCGTATCGTTCCCAGTTTCTGAAAATCGTATAAGGTGGTTCTTCGTTTTCTTCATCGAAGTTTGGTTCGACTAGCTCGTGCTGGTGCTCGGGCTGGTGCCGTTTTTCTTCGACTTCGTCATAGCTGTCTACCCCCAAGTTGACCCCCACGGCCGAAAAATTCGTGAGGCTGACGTTTTTAGTGACCTCGCAAGTGGAATTGGCACATTCAATTTTTGGTGATTTTGGGACCGAGACTGAGTCGTCACAGCTGCTGTCACTGAGACTTGGCTCCTGTATGCCTTGACATTCAGCTTCACCTTTAATCATCAAAATAAACTAAAATCATGAAAAACCAGAATAGTTACTGGTAGAATAGAATGAGATTTGATTTTGAAGAAATAATTAATATTAAGGCGAACTGAGTGCAGGAAAGTTTATATTTATAAATTGGACTCCACCTATTTTTCATTAGTCACGCTTAATAACTCCGCGCTAAAATCAACTACGTACTGTAGTAGTTTAGCATCAAAACTGTCTTCGGCATTTCTACGGCCGCCTACCTCGCGGCATTACCGCTACCAGTCCGCTACTTCTACGATATGGGCCACATTTATTGCGTTGGCCTGGGATTCACCTAGACAGCAGTTATCACTAGAATAGATACCCTGCATTATCCAGAGCTATAGTTTTACGTGATGACAGGAAGTAGCAAAAGGAGAATTCAAATTAACACATCATGCAATACACAGGACTCCCTGTTTAAACTTTTAGTTGACTCTAAGCACTCTCACTGCTAACTCGTCTAAGCATTACGCTTTGTATTTTTACTTACCAGATAGCTGGCCCAAAGGTTTCCCCTGGTGCGAGACTGTAAAACTTGGTCGATGTGTAGTCCAATGTATTCTTCCACACATTATTGCCCCACCAATTCAACTGTCCTCCAGGGTATGTCACAGTCAAGAAAATCACTATCGAAGCCACTGCAACACCTGAATCTAATGCAGCAGAGAGAACGTAATTGTACTTGGTCCACCATGGGCGCCACTTCTTCTTGATAGCATAATTGAAAACAAATCCAATAATAGCTGAAGCTGCATAGTTAACACCAGTAGCAGGCGGGATATTTCCAGGACCAGTGAAGAAAACCGGAGCATTGAGCTTTCCAAACCATCTTTTAGGGAATTTATGGTGCAGTTTGAAAGTTATGAAGGGTGCAATAACACCAACTAAAAAGAACCAAAGTACTGCGTTATACATTTTTCCAGGTGAAAACATTTTGGCAGGTCCAACTGCTCCCCAAATAATTGAAGCATTGAAGATAGTGCGGCCATTAGCACAGACAAACCCGTTTACTTGATTTGGCGAACAAAAGTCTGGAATATTAAGTCTCATCCATCGCTGGACGCCAACGTTGACTAGGGCTGCCAGGACAGTAGAATATATTTGCATCCAGAATAAAAGAACGGGTGGAACTTTCATGTACTGAGCCAGTTTGAGGTCGCGGGAAAAATCAAGGCCTTGTCTCATGGGAATAAATCCATACAATTTGACCATAAGGTTAGCAATCGGCTTTCCTGGAAACATGTATCCTCCAATAAGTTCAGTTATAATGTTAAGGCCAACATGCTGGTTTGTGATTGCTTCCAGAAGGCCCTGAGGAAGAAAATTAATGAGCGAGATAGCGATGCTTACAAGTAGCCCCCATACTGGCAGCTGTGTGTCATACATCATCACGACCAAAATGGATAACACAAATACAATGAGAAATAGAATTAGGTACCACAAATCGGGGACCTCTCTGTATCTTGCCATTAATTTTTTGTGAACATCTTCCTCTCCATGTTTTGCGTCTTTCAGCTTCTGCATAATATCTTTGCCGTGATATAAGGCACAGTGAACGAAAACTGCAGTGACAGCAGCAAAGTTCAGGGCGTAAGATATGGTATAGGAAAAAGGAATCATAAGTGGAGAGTAATTTTGGTAAGCCTGTTCATCCAGAACGAGATCTTTTGAAAGAACACGACTGACATTGTAAGGCTTAGCAGTGTTATCGAAGGTTGTTCCGGATAACATAGGAAGGTACTTGGAATGCCAAACATTATTGTAATAAAGAATAGGAACCAGTACCCAAAAAAACAAGACCACCGCCGCAAAAATATTGGCTGTCACCCAGAAGGGAGTTGCCAAAGGAGAGCTCCCTGCAGCTGTGATTTGTACCCAATCAAATGTTATAGGCAAAAGGCCGAGACCTGAGCGATACCCGAAGAGTTGATTGACAACTTTGTTTTTGGGAAAAATCCAACAAACAACAGTAAAGTATGAAAGACCCGTGAACAGAAACCCTGGCAGCCAGTACCATAAGAATGACGCTGTCATAATGATACCAAAAAACTTATAACGGGACATAGTCCATCCGTTAGCTATAGACTTGGTCTTACCCCCATGAATCGTTGTAAACAAGGTTGTGGATACCAATGTTTCTGGCCAAATCATGGACCCAGGGTAAACGACCCAACGGCGAGTCAGCCCAGCAACGCCATAGCCCAGCATTTGAGACGTGAGAACAAGCAAGAGTTCGTAACATATGGAGTAATCTTGGAAATAAAAATTGGTTTGTGTGATGAGCATATTCATGGCATAAGCGCTGGAGGCCGTTAAGGAAACGCAAATCGTGAGTGTTGCGTGCTCTTTAATGCTATATGATCCAGGATTTAAGTCAAACCATGATCTCCAGGAGTTTTCGTGAGTTTGAAGATTGACCGAGGATTTCCGGAATGGCTGGTAGTTGGGAAGCATCGATAAAGCAAAGCCAACTGGATAAGATGCCAATTGAGCCACAATGAACCCCACGCTAAGTGATGGAAATCGTACAGAAAAAAATTGATTCACAGCAGCGAAGAGGATCACAAAAAAAGAAGTCAAAGCCCAAGTTCGCCAGTGATTAAGCTTTATGGTATAGTCGTCCTTGAGAGGCACTGCTGCCCGTACTTCGGGATATAAAGAGTTTTGTAGTCGTATGCCATTGATATCGTAAACCACGTCGGGCTCATCTAAAGATCCAGATAATGAGGTATCGGAAAGATCATACTCTGATGGAGTTCCGTAAATATTGAAGTCTAACGGAGTTTCGGTAACGTTGTAGTCTGAACTTTTCGAGCCACTTATGATTTCTAGACTTGCCGAATCACTTTCTTCGAACTTGTCATTAGATTTTAAGCTAACGCGATCTGTGCCAGATTCCATCAATGAGCCGTAAGTGGGAATTGACTTGTATTTGCCATCACTGCCAGAGACAAGCAGCCAACTAGATTTTGAGCCAGGTGGAGACATGGTGAAATATGTGAATAGTAACGGGGTGTTTGTGTTAAGCACCGGGCTTGTGTATCACAAACCTGACAGCAATTTTAGGATTTAAGGCTGGAAATGAACACGCAGTCTGTAAGGGCAGTCTTATTTCAATTTAGTAAGTGACCAAAGATAATGTCATAAATAATTCTACGTGGAAAAACGGATAAGCCTGATTCTTTATACTCTGAGCGAGATTTCTCATATTTTACTCGACTTTGCTAATTGATGGGTATTACGCCATTGACACGCTGAAAGATTAGAAGTTCGCGCAATATGGCAAGTGGGACATTTTGGTAATGCTCGTAATAACTTACTAATGATAGTGCCATCTAGTTACCGGTAGGTGGTGGTAGTATACCTTTATGTCTAACGTTAGAAGCCTACCGACATGCACAGAAACGGAACAGTAATGTTGTAATCCATATACAGTGTACAACAAGCCTTGAACAAGGAATCTCAAGGCATAGTCACGTTGAATCACAGCTGGCCACATGCATAGTGCCATAGTCTGTGTTAACAGGCGGTGCCGAACGTCTGTGAACGCGTCTGTGATATCTTCTCGGGCGTCTTCCATACGTGCAGGCTTGAAGTTGAACGATAGCGAATTATTACGTGACAGTGGTTCCGCCACAGAATATCTCGATCTCCAATTTCTCTAAGCACTATCGTGATTTCTACCTAGCGCTGCAGACGTAGCCATTACCGGTAGATCAGAATGGACGCCCGTTATAGTAGAGTACACTGGGGCCGAGGTAAGCTTAAGCCGTATTGTCCCTGTTCCATTATAAATCAAAAGATTCGCATCATTCTCATTACTCATTAAAGCTTTACAGCATTTAAAAACTGACAAACCCTGTACATAGCTTCGAACATGCAATTCGCTTGTTACGGCATCATTGATCATATCAGTGTATGCTTATATTTATTACCGGAGGGTCAAATTTGTCAAGGCTGAAGACTAAATCTACCTTGTACCGGTAGTCTACATACTGTATGATGATGGTGCGTCGCCCAGGGACAGATGAAGAAGTGCCCCCAAGTCTTCTCCCAGCATTGGCCGCACCCAAATTAAACATATGAATATATATTTTACTTGACTGAAACACAATAAAAACTACGTACTCTGAGCTAAGCCATGAGAACAAATACGTATCAGAGTCGACGCATATTCCTGAAAATAAACTATAGCGATTAAACCAAGTTTCGTCTGCTTCTTAGATTATGCAGTTATCGAATTTTCTTTAAACTGGAACGAGAGCTTCTACGTAGTCTACTTAAGCACATGCGCAAGGGTACGGGGAAAGCCCACTGGAACAGAAACAACAACACGAAACTTCATTTCCTTTACAACTCCCTGCGATACAACTACTCAACAACTCGTGGAACCGAGCTGAACCGTTATTTTTGTAAGTCTTTAAGAACTAGTTGCATGCCTCTGGTTTTAAGCAAGTCTTGCGCAGACAGCTAACTAATAAATAGAGAGTGATACTGACCTCGTGGACTGCGTTCTCGATCTGAGCTCTTACCTCGAACTAGACTCAACTCTACTCCAACCTGTTGCCACCACTCTCACCTAAACAATGGCTGCTAGGGGTGCAGTATCTCGCAGAGCCGTGTCTGCAAATCTCAATCGACTAGACAGTACCTTTTACGATGTCAGTCCAGACCACTTATTTACATTTTTGCTCAAACTGGCAATCCTCACCTACAGATGTGAACCCCGATTCAGAGTTTCTGATTCCCTTTCTCAAGGGGTGGATTCGATAGCCCTCAATTCGCACTCTCCATCGCATAGCCGCAAAGGCTCTTACGTAGGGCTCACTTCTCGAGACTCCGCGACTTCCATGGCCGGTTTAGCCTCAGGAACTGTGCAACTGGACAAAATCAAATCGTCCAAAAGCAAACTGCCCAAAAATATCATTGAAATCGTTAACAAAAAGCTCCCCTTATTATTTTCTTCCCCAACCACTGCTTATACACCTGACGAAATATCTCGCCGTATATTTGCTCGATTTTATACTTCTCTCAATGGCCAAGTGGCCGAAACCATCAGAAGGTCTCGTAGTCCCTTCGAACTGCTCATGATCTTTTTGAAAGAAGCAAGCAAAGAGCTTCAAGTATATTACGCGCAAACTGGAGAATTGGGCTCTTTAGATCCAAGCATATATGCTCCTCAATTTATTCAATTTTTAATCGACGCTCTTACTGACAAGGGCTTTTCATCCTCACATGCCAAGCTTTTAAGCGAACTCAAGAGTTTCAAGGATGCTTCTGCCCGAGGTGAAACTCTTCGACCAACAATGCCCAGTGGACCGTCAAGGACGAATGGCCATGGGAGTCACAATTCCATCTCGGGCTTCATTGGGCTTGAGACATTACCATCTTTCAAATTGTCTGACATGACAGTTGCCAAATATCTGACAGCTTTGTTTGGCTACTCAGAAGATCAGGTCCAGCAAATGATTGATCAATTGAAAGGAGAGGCAACTGAAGCGGCGTCAGTTGCTGAGTTGAGGTTTTTCAGGGATGAATTGGAATTAAACAATCGTCATCCTACTCACACCCGCACTGACTTTTCATCCGAAAGTGCATTTCAAGATTGGAAGGCACAGGAACTACATGGCCTAGATCAACAAATTAATAATTTGGTCAAAAACAAGCATTCATTGTCTTCGGTACTACCATATCAGCCTACTGTAGGCGAACCTATCACTTTTGTTTTTGCACCTCTCGACCCAAAGTCATTCTATCGAGTTCTCTTGAAACTATGCTTGCGAAGAGATGAACAATGGGCTACTGACTCTCTTCTCCTTTCAAAAGAGTCTTCGGATCTGCTGCTACGAGTTGGAAACACCTGGCGGCTTTCTCCGGTAACTCGCGCATTAGTGTTGCTAAACGTATCGTGCGAATTTTATGACCAGGGAATTATCACTTTGCAGAAGCTCGGGTCCGACGTTTTTGGGCTTGCCAGGCTATTGATTACTGAAAATGAAAAAGAAGAATTCAATCCAAATGCTTGGCCAGAATCTGACAAGGCCCTTTCGTATTTCACCATGAAATCGTTATACTCCGCATTAGTAAACAAGATAACTGCTCTCCTCATTGGGATATACAACGACAAGAAACCAGAGATTGCCGTTTACATGAATTTTCTGGGCAACACACTGTTAGACTTTGCAGAATTTGACGGTTATCAAGAACTGGACCCTACACCTGAACAAATTTCAGACATTAAAGATACCATTATCAATATTGCTGAAGATAAATACCAAGAGCTGGTTTCTGAAATTCCTCGCGATCATACCTTTTCGTACGAACATGTACTTCACGTTGCTGATGTCGTGATTGATCGAGCACATCGATTACTCAAGAGATATCCAAAACCTATATTTGGCAAAGTGAACATTGCCCAAGTTGCTATTCGAACAAATCTTAAAGCATTTTCTGAAGACTGCAACTTGATGATTCAACATATTATTGCTACTATGCAAGCTCAGAATCTTGAATTCACCCTAGGTGAGATTTCCTCACTATACAGTAAGCTTATTGAAACAAGAGAGATTTACAAGGAGTTTCTTAAGGGTAGTTTTTCCTTTGATATCGAAAGCCGGTTTGAACCGTTTGCATTGCAACAAATTCAGGTATCATCAGATATGGCTGTTACTTGGGTCGATCCGATTGTTGCCCGAGATGGCTTTTTGCCTCCAAAGGACTCAGACGAATCTTTCATCAGTACATCGGTAGGAGATTTATTCACATCGTTCAATGAGATTGTAAAAATTGTCAGTGATTTAAACTGGGAGAATCAGATCCATGTGGCTACCTTTTACACAATCATGATGAAAGGAATTTCAGCAGCAGTCTGCCGCTATACTGAACAAGTTTTTTCGCTTTTCCAGAAAGATCTTTCTCAAGGAGAAGAAAAAGATCCAGTGCCTTATAAGTCGAGGCAAGGAAAGTGGATAGCAGTGGCTCGAAATGCTGTTAATGGAGCACCTGTGATCAAGCCCTATACATTCCAAGAAACAACTTGTGTTAAACTTAATGATATCGAAAGAGCACAAACGGAGCTTGATCACATTGAGAGTCTTGTCGATTCGGAAAAACAGCATTCATATTTATCACGCGTCATTCGTCAGGAGTCAAAAGCCCAATCTTTTTCATTCACCGTCAAGATTGTGGAAGCCACCGATTTACGAGCATGCGATTCGAATGGCTTAAGCGACCCTTACGTGACCATAGTGCTTGACATGAAAAAGAAGCAAATTGGTCGCACTAGAACAGTCTTCGAGGACCTGAATCCTATTTGGAATGAAACGTTTGAGCTTACGTTATCAGAGCCCAGTAGCCTCTGGCTAACTGTCTGGGACGAAAATGCTATAACTGATCATAGTGTTTGTGGTAGGGCATTAGTCCCTCTAGATCCTAAGGCTTTTCAGGATTTTATTTCGAAAGAAGAGTGGATCGATCTCAAACCTCAAGGACAACTGCGAGTTATGATTACTATGGAAAGTGAGAGGGAGGATATCCGATTTTTTTTTGGTAAAAGTTTGAGGACATTGATGCGTGCTGAGAGTGATATGGTTCGTCTTATTGTCAATAAGTTTTCTGCATTCATCAAATTCTCAATATCTGATAAAACGCTAAGAGCTCTTACCAATCCCAAATCTAATATAGACAAGGTCACTGATTGGTGGTCATCGAAAAGTACGAAACCTAAGCCTCTCGGTGAAAACGATGTAGCCAATTCATTGGATGCTCTGTTCACATATCTGAACGCAAACTTTAGCACACTGCATCTTTATTTGACTCCTACAATGAAGGTCAAAGTTATGACTATGACCTGGGAGGTCGTCCTGGACGCTCTAGAGTCTCTTCTTCTTCCACCGCTTTCAGGAAAGCCTACATCACAAACACCTTTAACAATTCAAGAAAAAGATAATTTATCAATTTGGACTGAGACTCTCCTTCACTTTTTTTACCACGATGGCCAAGGAATACCTATGGAGGTTTTAAAATCTAAACAATACCAAGAATTCTTAGTAGGCCTTTCGAACTACTACGATTTATCTACTCAAGAACTCATCAAGCTTTGTGAGGAGCATGCTGCGATGAGCTTCAAAAAGCTTCAACAACGCAACTTTGTATCTGTCCATGAACAAATGAAGCGATCCAATACTGTCATGGCTCACCGTAACCGAAAAGCTCTCCGTGAGGAACAAAATAAACTGCAGGATGCAGAAAGGCAGTCTCCAGGTACTGAGGACATAATCCTGCGCATTCTGAGACTCAGAGGCGAGCACCATTATGTTGCAAAGCGGTTGGATCAACGTGCTCGTCTTTCGAAGACATTGGCGGCTGAGGCATTTTTACGCCGCTGATGTCTTGCAATAGCTTTCGTTTTCGTTTTCACTTTTATCTGGCTTGTAAGGATCTCTGGTGGTTTCTGAATTATCATGAAGACATGGGGCTTTCATGTAAACTCCGTAATCCTGCGTGCTGCTTCATTACATAGCATAATCTTAAGTCATGACACATTTCCATTTTCTCACTCGTAATACAACTCTTTGCCGCTTTCTCTTGCTTAATTGTTACGATTAGCCGGCTAGAGTAGTAGACTAGTATATAGACAAATGTAGTACTGGTGATAATTAAAGTTAAAATGAGGTTCGGAGTGCAACTATGACTACCGGCAGATGCCACGGCCCATGGTATCTTGGAAATGCGCACCATTCGAAAGCTGTTTGGGCCATTTTCCATGCTAGAATATCTATCAACAGCATTTAAAGTCATTGCAACTCACTTCTACTCCAGGTCATATGGGCAAGGGTTAATAATGAAAATTTCAAATTAATGATCTCTGGATGAGACCTTTATTCAGACTTTTTGACGACACTGCAGCAGATAGATATCGACTAATGCTTGCACCATGGACTTTCTGAGTGACGAAGAGAGCCATCCGACAAGAGATGTGTTTGATATTGATGCCTTCAAACAGGAGTATCATATTCTCTCCTTGATACACTACAGAAGTAAAAACCAGCACCGCGTGTCTTACTGGTGGAAGTATTTTGAAATGATGCTTCAGCGGTGCTCTCAGTTGGTTGACGAGTTTGAGAAAGCTAGTCGGCAGCGGGATCAAGAAATACTCAAGAAAAAGAGCAAGAGGAAGTATGATGGCAGGATACCTGTTTGGACTCAATGCAAACGCATTGGTCAAATCGCACAGTTTCTCTACTCCCAGCTGATTCCATCGGCGCACCGAAACTTCCATAGCATGCTGGCACAAGCAGCATTCATTACTTTAGGTATGGCCTTACTTGGAGCTACAGCAAGAATCTATAGATTGATCACTCCAATCGTGGCTGCCTCCAAGAAGGGTGCAGAGGCTGCTCGTAAGAGAAAAGCGAGGGCTGATAGATTATTAGTGCAAAAGGAAGAAAATGTGGCAAGCCAGCATCGGCGACTAGATAAGAGTAAGGCCCCCAAAACTAAGCTACCGATTTCAGGAGAGTTAGATTTGCTGGAAGCTGATATTGGTGAGTCAATATCTCGGGAAGAGCTCCAATTTCTGCAGCAAACAAAGGTGGAGGAGGTAAATGTGACTTGTAACCCCATGGGCAGCCTTACCTCGACTTCGACTTCGGTATCAGCATTAGAATTCACATCAGCAGGTGTATCTAGCACGTCAATAAAGCGGCCCTCGCCACTCCTTGATCTCTCCGAGGAGCCAAGTCGAAAAACCAAAAAGGCCAAGACAAAGGAGCCAAAGAAGAAGAAAAAAACCAAAAAGAACGCTATCGATAACATATTTGGCGACTTTTAAGAGATAGACTACCATGTGCGCATAAGTACGTACGCGTTAGCTTGAGATATCTCAGGGATGCTTGACACCGGGTACATAACGTATTATTTCTGATACAGGCCAATGCAACTGTACATATTTTTGGATTAATGGTTTTCCCGAGACTCAGTAACAGGAACACCACTCTGTGTACTATGTGTAGTGTACTCCAGGCATTCTGAAGATAACATAGATCGAGGCTGCATGTTGTAAAACTAGTAGGTGTGTCTTGAAATGATTATCAATTGATAGACTATTTTCATGGCGCTACTGAAATTTTAAAGCTCTTTGAAGAAACTAGACCTACAGTATATAAATGTTGTTTGTGTGCAAAATCCGGTCTTTGACGCATGTCTGAAGGTAACCTCATCGGATACAAACTTTCACATATGACAGGACGTGTCAAAGCCACCTATAACCGCAACTTGGGAATTAAGCAGGTCGTGATGTTTTGAAACAAACCATAACAGTACACATAGAAGGCCTGTGACGTCTCAAAGTCGACCTTTGAAGGAAGAGGGAAAGCTCTCCACTTTTGCTATAGAAAAAGTCCCACACTAGAGCATTCACATGAACAAGTTTCTTTTCAAGTTTCTTTTCAGAGTAGTTTCTTTTCCCGTCTTAATCTACTCCGCAACTTCTCCACGAGACGCCCCTAAGCTCCATATAATATGGCATATATACATGGCTCGGTAGACCAAGGCATGAGCTAACCAGCGATAGCCATGAGCTGCCACTTGTTTGCTAATCTTGAATCATGATTTCATTGCGCTGTTATAATATTAGCAATCACGTGTACTGCGCGCTAATTAATTATTAAGTACCTAGGCTAGCTAGCTAAGTACTGTAAATCTCTTTCGAGGTCTCCCCTCTCTAGGCAGAGTTGTTGTGATCCCCGCCATGGAAGGTGCTGCGTGTGAGAAAGCAACAAAGTTAAATTTTAGCTTTCCTTTAAATACCGTCCTCTTTCCCATGCTTCCTCTTCTTTTACTCTACCTTTTTTTCTTTCAATCAATTAAACACGAATCAACTATATTTCAGCCTACCTAATGATTAGATCTCTTAACCCAACTTCGATTAGCCGAAGCTTCAAAGCTGTAGCTTATGTGACGGCCCTCAAACCTTTTTCTTCTTCAGCTCTCTCCAATGAGAAATCAAAACGTCTACCCTCTTTCGCTGAAATCAAGGCTGTACAGCTCGAAAAGTACATCCAAGAAATACGTGAGGTCATACCAATGAAAAAGTTCACGGACTGTCATCAACTAACAGCCTATCTTGATAGAACTAAACCCAACTCTTGCTGAGCTCCGAAATGCTGCCGGTACACAGGCCGATGCATTCCCATCCCCTGATGAACGCTTGGCTCCTCGCCTCTTTAAATCGTTTCTTTATGGATCTCCTAAGACCAAGCAGGAAGTACAAGACCTCGAGCAATCATTTTCCAAGCAATTGATGCGAGGAAAGTACGTGCACGAAATAGTGACCCATAAAGTTGCACCAGGAAGCTCGTTGGAGTACCTAGACCTTGTGTGAGTTCAAAATAGCATAACTCACAGCAATTGACTAACAATTTCAGCTCAGAGATGTATCCAAAGATTGCCGGAGACGAAGCCAATCAAGTCCATCTAGTGGGAAGTTGGAGAACTCTTATCGGGGATCAGGACACTTATAGTAAGTATCACACTTTTTTTTCTCGGCTTCTTTCTTATAAGCTATCGTCTAACCAATCTTTTGTTGCTGCTTAGTTCATATTTGGGAGTACAAAGGATATCCTGGCTTCCATCACACCCAGAATGTGGTGCACGCTAACCCAGAGTACATTGACTATCTCGGAAAGTTGCGTCCATTGTTGAGATCGCGCGAGTCTGACTTGATGCAAGAGTTTGACTTTTGGGGTGGAACTGCGCAACCTCATCACTTCGGTGGTATTTTTGAGCTCCGCACATATGACATCTTTGCTGGCAGACTTCTCGAGTGGGAGCAACACTGGAGAAAAGGCATCGAGTACCGCAAACAAGTCATGGAACCAGTGGGAGCTTGGTTTTCCCAGATGGGCCATCTCAATCGAGTCCATCATCTATGGCAGTTTGCTGATTTGGAGCACCGGAAGATTAGTAGAGAAAAGTGCTGGGAACTTCCTGGATGGGCTGACACTGTAAGTTCATGTTACTGCATTAGGAAACCTTGCTAACAAATTAGGTCCACGATACTGTCAAGTTGATTGATAAAATGGAGTCCAATATTTTGATTCCTCTCAAGTTCAGCCCCCTCAAAGTAAGTACTGACCTAAAAGATTACGTCTACCCACTAACACGAAGCAGTAAATTTCAACCTTCTAGGTCAAGAGAGTTATTTTATATCCCAGAATTCTTATATAACTATTCCCACTAGGTTATTTCGCTTAATGAGCCTAGATATTAAATGCATTAAAGTCCTATATATACATGTCTAAATTCGTTCTCGTGGCTTGAGAGTATAAGATCTCACTGTTCTAAATGAAAGCCCATGCGCTCGAAGAAATTCCTTGGCGAGCTTGTTAGGAGTGACTTGGGATATGTTTGCTAGCTTATAACTCAATGGATTGTACTGGTGTTGGGATTCACTCACGCACCGTGGTTTGTCCAAACTCATGTATACCATAGGAATATGTGAGGCCTCGAGCTGACGAAACGCGGGAGCGGTAAGTCTTCCACCGGCCGTAATTACCAGTACGAGGGTTGGAGTGGAAGTAGAAGGGGAGGCAGTTGAAACCTGTGACGGCAAGAGTCGAGAGTTAAAATCGGAGGCGATACTTGAATTGAAATCTGAGTAAAAATCGGAATTGACGAATCCAAAGTAAGCACCTGCCATTTCTCGCATTAGAAGTGATCCAACGCTCTTTTCCGATGCCTTACATTGGACAATAACATTGAAAGCCCTATCAGATTTCGGGGCGTCAACGTTGTTGCTATCTTTTTCATTTTCTTTTTGTAGGTTGTCGGGCATGGCAGACTTTGTAATGACTTGGAAAATGCTATGCCGAGTTGTAGGCCTGAGTTCTTCAATCCGAGTCTGAACAGCTGATACATGGCACGTTCCAACGATATCAATTCCATTATCACCGCTCCGACCGCATCTCGTCAAAGGCTGGATCCCAAGCCACTCCAGTGCTGCAATAGTTGCGTACTCGTAAAGTGTGCCCACAGAGGTTGGCGAAGTTGTTGATTTTCCTGTACGTTCTAGGTGATCCAGAAAAGAATCAAAGTCGTAATGTTCAAGCTTTGAGCCTACTGACCCCCGACGAGATGAGCTGTGTGTGGCGGATGGTGATGATGATGACGAGGCAAGCTTGGATTGTGTATGAGCGGATATCGACAAAGGCTCGAGGGCAGGTGGGTCGGGAAAACGAATAGACGTGGTATTTTGGATTTGTAGACGGCGTCTACGTGGGGAAGAAGATGAAGAAGTTGGTTGTTTTTGCTCGCTTCGAGATTTAGACGTGATTGAACTTGGTGAAGCTGTGGTGGTCGACGAGGAAGCAGTCGAAGAAGGAGATGCTTCAGTGGTAGAGGCAGATATTGACGAATAATCGTGTCTGTGTTTCGCGAATTGAGAGCGAAGTTGGGTCAGCTGCTTACAACTGTATGAAGATGAAGTCGAGTTATCGCGGGTAAGCCTCCACACTTTGCATGCATTTTGGTAGCCCGTGAATGTTGACGCGTGTAATTTCATTTGAAATGCTGTATCTATGCAGTTCTAAAGTATTGATTTAGAATGTTCGAAGGTGGTGGATGGTATATTTCAGGCTGAAAAATTGATTCCAATACAAAATGAAAAAGGAATTCGAGGGTTCACTTTGGGATCATGGTGCCAGGATTCGCAAGAAATGAGTTTTGAAATGCCACAGCCATTCTCTATAGGCACTATAGCTACGATGCAATTAAGTAAATGAGATTATGAAACACACACAAAGTGAACATTAAAAGGTCAAAGTTACTCTTGTAATCTGTTGAACAAGTATTGCAAGAGATGGTGTGAGCAGTTATATAAGCTCACAAATATGGTTGATATTGGACTTCAGCAATGTTTATTAAAACGAAACACACTCTACAGTACTATACAGTAAAGGTATACCATTAATCCATTCTAATTACTGTAGCCCAGGCCTTTTAACAGAACCTTTCATAAAAGCTGATAATCTAAATTTGTTTCCTAGAATTATTGTAACTTAGCACCACCTGCAAATTTACTACCGGTATACAGAAATTACGTTTGTTAAAACCCTAACCCCCATTCCTGGTATTGGGCTCTCTTAAATTGTGTGGCTTTTACATTTCATTCATTTCACCTTCATCAAAACACAAAAAGAAGAACCAAGTGGGCAATAATGGCAAACAGTGGAGTTGCACTATTACAAGACGTGAAAGATGACTTTGTGTCAAGCACAGAGATGGGCCGTGACATGGAAAAGAGTCTATCTGATTTAGTATGTTTGTTATTTCGTTATTTTGCAATTGCAATGTTACACTTCACCACGTTTTGTTCTCTCAATCTATTTCAGACTACTAACGCGATCGCTCTCCCCAGCTTGCTAAACTAGAAAAGTTCGAGACTGAGCTAAAGTCGAAAAGTGAGTGCTGTTCTCATTGTCACAAGATGGGGGGAAAAACCGAGAATACTAACTGTTTTTAGTTGACGAAGTGGGCTCGAATATCGATAAGTTGGATCAAGATCTTGTCCAAGCAGCAGAAGACCAAAAATCTAAAGAATCTGATATTAAGAAAGGAGATAAATCTGCTGGAGATGCTGAAGAATCTGGGAAAGACCGAAAGTTGTCGGTGGCCACGGCAGAGATCTCGGCGGAAATCTAGTGCTCATCCGATGTCTTCTTCGCTGGATCAGATCATTAACGACTCTCTTATGATTTATGACTAGAAAATTGAAACCCTTTTGTTTGTTCTTTAACAAGGCTGGCTGCTTTTGTTGATGTTTTTGTACTACGAACTGCCGGCTATCTTAGACTACATCTCTCCGTCTCAAGGTGTCAAATGAATGCTTTGAACCATGATTTATTTCTTGTCTAGTTTTTTTTGAAATCCCTTACCGGTACAAGAAAAATTCAGTGCTATTGGGAGTTCTGGAGTACTTGTGAAAATGAACAAATCAAAGAGCTACAGTATATAGCCATTGCCTCTCTTCAGCAAACCTCAGATACCCTTAATCATGTACTGTATTTTTTTTTCTGCCTCAATTGACTAGTCTAGTGGACTACATCTTTTATTACTACAAGGATTACTTAGAAGCTCAGAGCTTTAAGATACCGGCGTAGAGGCTTGAAGCAGAACGAATGGGAGGGTGGAACTCTAGTAACTCCGTCAACGCTGACTCAACGGCGTGTTTTAAAGCCGACCCGCCTATCCCGAGAATTATATTACTGTATTTAATTAATTATATATATATTGAGCGGTACCACGTGAACCACAGGAAAGTTACCATTAATTGATCATGAAAACACAGACCAATCCCTGGGTTATATTAGGCCCCTATATGGAATTGGACCTTTTTATCATTAGATAACTGGTTTATTGGAGCTGAGCTGAATTTCACGAGTAGTCTAATCGCCAGCTAACTCAAAGTATCTTCCGAAGAAGTCCTGAGTAACGTTCTGATCTGATAGTCTACATGCGCAGCTTATAAGATCAGATAAAACCTCATTTGGGTTGTCATGAGATAGGGTTAGGATATTAACTCAAAACTGCCTCGTCGCTTGACTTCGTGAAATTATACGGATTTTCCAGTTTTCTTTTCATAAATTCATTTCTAATTCTTCTTCTCTTTTCATATTTTTACCTTTTTTCGGGTTTTATTGATTTTCTCTTCACTTGTTGTTTTGCGTAACGACTGTCTCTAGTTCAATCGGCATAATTTACCGACACAGCTGTTTTATTTTTTATTGCTCCGCATTAGTTAATAAAGGCCGACATATCTTGTTCAAATGGACGGACTGAAAGGCAAATTGGCCAACATTTCTTTGTACGACGTCAAGGCTTATGTCCGGAAAGCCCAAAATGGTATTGAATAATTGATCCATTTGTTTTAACGGTTTGCTCATATATATGTAGTCGTCTTGAGTTACACAGAAATGGAGGCAAAGGTAAAGTTGTTCGATTGATGGCGACCCACGTTTTCTAACTCGCTCAGGTCCGAGAAGCTACAAATAATGAGCCATGGGGAGCATCTGGATCCCTCATGCAGGTGCGTTCCGACTAGTCAGTTCACACATTGCTCTATTCTAACCTCACCATGTAGGAAATTGCTGAGGGCACTAATTCATAGTATGTCGGCAAACTTTAGCGTTATTTATAATGCGGTTTACAATTACGGGCTACTAACACAGCCATAGCTCCCACTTCCATGAAATTATGCCTATGATTTACAAAGTATGTGTCAAGCGATGTCTCTGTATTTCAATCTAACCAAATTGTAGCGTTTCACCGAAAAGAAGGCCGAAAGTTGGCGGCAAATCTACAAAAGTTTGCAATTACTCGAGTTTCTCATCAAGAACGGTTCCGAGCGAGTGGTTGACTATGCCCGATCCCAAATAGGTGTAATTGACATGCTCCAACATTTTCACTATATTAACCCTGAAGGAAAAGATCAAGGCCTCAACGTCAGAAACCGTGCTAAGGAACTCAATTCTTTGCTTTGCGACGTGGACAAAATTAGATCTGAGCGAAAAGTTGCGCGAGCCAATAGACAGAAATACTCCGGGATTGGATCTGGAGGAATTGCGGGATCAAGAGGAAGTTATGGAGGAATTGGATTAAATTCTAAGAGATTCTCCGGATCTGGAGGAAAGTTCGGAGGATTTGGAAGCGACTCAGACTCAAACCAGTTTGGTGCTTACTCGGGTGGAGTGTATGGTGATGGTGGAGGATATGGAGGAGGAAACGAATACGACAGCCCCAATTTTTCTAGATATTCTCAAAATGTCGGAGATAAATTTGAGGAATATCAAGTTGATATTCAAACGTCATCGAGTCCGTCAAATTCTAGCAAAACTTCGACAACTAAACCAGCGCCGGTGCCAGCTCCTCAACCTGATTTATTTTCTTTCGATGATCCTCCAGTATCTGCTAAACCCCCGATGGTTCAAAATAATATTGCAGAAAGCGATGACTTTTCTGACTTCCAAAGTGCAATAGTACCAGAAACCCTGAATACTTCTACTCCTTTCTCTAACATCTCCAAGCCACTCCCTCCTAACCAGTCCAACGACTTACTTGGACTCTTTTCAACGCCCTCTTCAACTACTTACAACGCCTCTGCAGCTGGTACCAAATCACTTCACTCTTATAGCAAATCCGTCTCTTCTATGAACACCGCAGGCCTCAACTCTTTCAATTCTTTTAACTCTACATTTAGCAATGGCCAAGCCCCCGCAACACTTTCAGGCAATGCGCCTAAAGTTGGGAACAGCGGACCAAGCAGTAAGGCCGCCAATACTGATGATGTATTTGGGTCTCTTTGGACCTCTGAATCTACCAAAAGAAATTCCAGTAAGCCTGCTAACGTCTCCATGACTGCTCAGAATCGCTTGTCTCTCATTTAGTACCCCAATTATGTGTTATTATGTAATGATTATGTAATTGATATTTACAATATTAGGGTTGTTTGTTGTGTATCGATCATTTCTTTCTTCACACACAGCAATGAGATCATGTCCAATGTCATGGACGTTGAGGGCGACGACTTACAGAAGTCTCCGAATATCTTCGACAACTTCAAGTATGCTTCTGTTTCCCTGCCCCAATCTACCATAGCTTTGAATGGAGTTAGGGGGCTTTTACCTAGACTGGAATTAATGTCAGACTATCTGAACCTCGACTCGGCAAACCAGGAGTTAACACTAAAGAAAACCAGCTCAAACACGACAGCCACAGCCGCATCTCATTGTGTTCAGGGTGAGCAGAAACTTGTTAAAGCGAAAGAGCCAAAAAAGCCTAGAAAACTAGCGCCAAAGAAGCCTCCGAAAGAAAAGAAAACAAAAGAAAAAATTAAAAAAAGCTCAGTTCCAAAGTCTATAACAGCTAGGCTAGCGCTTCGTTATAAAGATATCGAGGACGCAGCTATTTCCTGTGCTTCTACTAAGCCCGAAGAAAACTTTGAAGGCGAGTCGGAAGAGAGTTCAAATGGCGATATTGCGTTCACTCAGATTGCGCGCAAGCAGCACAAAGATGAGTTTAATATCATGAACAAACTGAGTGGCAAGCGTCAGAAAAATAAAATAATGTCGACTGTGAGCTCCAAGATTACTTCGCATAAAGCTCGACAAGAATATCAACTTATGTTTGCTACAGTGCCTGCCAAAGATGTCAAAGAAACTGACGAAGAGAGTGGGGGGGCCTCTGGAAAGGATTTAAACCACCTAATTATTCTTAAAAAAACTGCAGTCTCAATGAATCAAAATCCCTACTCTAATGTCTCGTTCAGTTCTGTTATTTCACCTCCACTTGGCGTCAAGATTGTGCAGTCAGCTTGTCTCGAGTTCCCATTTATACCTAAATCAAGCAGGTCGAAAAAAAACTTGGAAACTATCGAGGTGCTTAATGAAAGATATTTCGCGAGAGAAGTTGACGTTGAGATTTCTTCTCCTCCAGACGACAACCATGAAAATGAAATTGTTGCAAGTACAGAAAGTCCAAAGGAACCTCAATCCATCGAAGAGTTATTCAAACTAAAAGTTACCTCATCAAAACCAATATCAAGGGTTTCATTTTGTACGTTTGTTCCACGGCCTGCTGCTGTTTCACTTTTTGAGTATTCATCAACGGCACCTTCAGATTTCACTCAAGAAGACGTCATAACTCTACACCTGAGTGACGAAGAATATTTTGACATGGATATAAAGCCCCATCGAAAGAGAAAACGGGTTACAGACACCCCTCTTAGGGTCACAAAAAATATGAGCCCACAGGTATCTCATATCTCTGGCACTGATACAGATGAAAAGGAAATACTGAATCTTGACACCGAAGAAGACAGCCCTGGACCATGGGAAATACCAGCTTCAGACGAAGATGAGTATGAGGAAATTGAAATAATTTCGGAGTCAGCCTTTGGCAGCAATACAGTGGACCTGGTAAGTTCGCCAGCTCTGGTATCAGCATTTTCTCAAGAACTCCCACAATCACCATTTTCAGTTCCTAATACGAAACCATGGATAGAATTATCTGGATCTAAGACATTCACTGGCGACAAGCAGCTCCTGTCATCTTTTGAGTCCACCCCAATAAAGCCCCAAATAAATTCGGGTGCAGCCCAAAACAATAAAAACTCAGCAATATCGGAAACGTTGTCACCGTATAGCTTCGCAGTGAATGACGCGTATTCTCCTAAAACTTTCCAACCACTGCCAGCTGAAAATTGCGAGTCACTACAAATCACTGCTCTAACCCCACTACCAGCGCCGGTTGAACAAAACATTACTTCAGAGGCTTTGGGACATGTAGGCTCTACTCCAAAAGAATCGCATTTTGCACCGGAATGTTCACCACCAATTCCATGGCTCGAAGATACAATAGAAGTCATTGAAATTGCCGAATCTCCCTACGGCAGTGGCTGTGAATCAGAAGAGGACGATTATTTTGAAATTTTTGAACATGCTGCTAAGAGATTCAAAGACAAACTGGACATTTCCCTTCCCCCTGTGGAATCACCTTTGCGGATGCAGATAACAGCCCCAGATCTCCCAAATTACGACAAAATGACGACTCCCCAACTACGGGATCAACTCGATAAATGGGGATTCAAAGCATTAAAAACTCGAAAAAATATGATTGAACTTCTCAAAAGCTGCAAGGTTTACGCTGAACCGCAGCAAGCAATTCCAGATGTGAGCAATGACAATAATGATGCCGCGCCATGCAACTTACCTCCGGTATCTGACTCAATTGACGCCATGTCGACCGGAGAACTAAAAAAGATTATGGGCCGCATAGGTATTAAACACGATGGTAGCCGATCTCGGATGATTGATATCATCAAGAAATGCTACTCTAGCCCTGAAAAAGACAAAACAGATGATTTCGAATCTATGGATAGCACTATGCGCTCAAATATTGCCGTACGTATTTCGGAACACATCAAACAAGATAAGGATTCAGTGAGTTCTATATGGGTACGAATCCTTTGCTTTGAGCCTATAGGCTTGGACGAACTTAGTGTATTTTTGGAAGCAAGGATGGATATCAAATTCGACCCCAAGTTTTTGCGCAATTGGTGCGATTCGCATGGAGTTACAACGACTTTAGTTTTGCAAAACGAGCAGGAAAGTCAATGAAGACGATGCTATAGCATTATTACTATTTATTTTTTGAATTTGAGCTTTGGCAAAAGCTCTCACGTATTTTCAACAATTTTACTCACAGACATAATCTGACTTTTAGTACACACCGCTAACTACGTACTGGGAGGCGAAATTTGTTCCGATAAGTTTGTAGATATTATGTAAGCACGACCATTTCGCGCCATAATCAAATTGAACGGCGCAATATCAATCCCTTTTACACTCACCAAGTTTACTATTGCTCTAGAGCTATATAAGCTTAGTATATGAACCTCCCTTCGATTTGCCTTTCTTAATTTAATTCTTCCTTCTCGGCCTTTCTATTCACTTCAGCTATTCAATGGCAAAAGCATTTTAAGATTTTTGTTCACCCGCTAAACCAACAATATGTCTCAGCCAGACGATACACAACCTCTTCTGCCCGCTTCAGAGCGTAGTGATCTTGAAGAGCAATTCAAAAAGAAGTCAATACTGATATCGACGACCCTTAGGAGTCGGCTACTCGCATACTCTATAACTGGGCTTCTTTTCCTTACTGCATTTTGCCTTGTCTTCTTTCCCAGAACTTCATTACGCCGAGATTTGGCACGCCTCCATAGCGAATGGATTCCTGAAGCCGAGTTGGAGCGTCTGTTGTTTCAGTCAATTAACCCTGAGGAGCTCCGAGACTGGAGCAAAAACTACACGCGCAAAGGGCATCTTGCAGGCGAAGGCAAAGACCTCGCAGACTGGACTAGCGATTTATTCAATGAATACGGGTTCAAGTCAGAAGTCGTTCCTTACTACACATATCTCAACACCCCTGTAGATCATGAACTAAATCTTCTGCACAAAGATGGTTCTATCAAGTTTAGGGCTTCCCTGAAGGAAGACGCCCTCAAAGAAGACCCCACAACAGGGAACGAAGACAGTATTCCGACTTTTCATGGATACTCTGCCAATGGCAATGTGACCGCCCAATTCGTGTACGTAAATTATGGGCGTGTTGAGGATTTTGCAAAGCTCGTTGAGTTGGGTGTCGACATAAAGGGGAAGATTGTTGTTGTACGCTACAATGCCATCTTTCGTGGGCTTAAAGTTAAGCACGCTCAAGAGCATGGTGCTGTTGGTGTCGTTATCTTCACTGATCCTACTGACGATGGCGGTGTCGACTTTGCTCATGGAGTTAAAGCATACCCTGATGGGCCAGCTCGAAACCCTTCCAGCGTTCAGCGAGGTAGCGTCATGTTTCTCTCATACGGACCCGGTGATCCAACTACTCCAGGATATCCCAGCACAATTGACGCCGAGCGAAAAGATCCCGCCGATTTTATTCCACAGATTCCCAGCATTCCAATCAGTTATATTGATGCGATCCCCATCCTACAGGCCCTAAATGGTCTCGGTCCTGGTCCTGAAAAGTTTGAAGATAAATGGGACGGAATTTTGGAAAATGTCACTTACAACGTGGGTCCTTCAAAGTTGGAACTGAACCTTTTCAATGAGCAAGAATACGAAATCAAACCCATTTACAATGTCATTGCGCGCTTGGAAGGAATCATCCCTGGGGAAGCTATTGTTGTAGGAAACCATCGAGATGCATGGATTGCAGGAGGAGCCTCGGATCCTAACAGTGGATCAGCTGCGCTCTTGGCTTTGGCCAAGGCGTTTGGATCTCTTAAGAGCAAAGGCTGGCGCCCGCTTCGAACGATAATCATCGCATCTTGGGATGGAGAAGAGTACGCTTTGTTGGGCTCTACTGAGTGGGGTGAAGATAAAGCAAAATGGTTGTCTCGAAATGCTTTGGCTTATATTAATGTTGATGTCGCAGTTGCTGGCTCCGCGTTTAGTGCTGGAGCATCACCATCCCTCAACGAGCTAATTGTTAATACTACAAAGCGCGTTAGTCACCCCAAGGGAGGATCTCTCTATAAGCATTGGAACAAGACCAGTGGTGCACGTATAGAAACTCTTGGCACTGGAAGTGACTATACCGTTTTTCTTGATCACTTGGGAATTCCCTCTGTGGATTTTGGATTCGGTCCAGCTTCAGGTGATCCTGTCTACATGTACCATTCTAACTACGATAGCTTCCATTGGATGGATACGTTTGTTGACCCCGACTGGAAATTACATGCCACTGCTGCTAAGGTCCTGTCATTACTTACGCTAACGCTTTCGGAGCGTGCAGTTGCAGACCTTCATTTCGAAGAGTACGGAAAGGTTCTGCAGTCTGGGCTGGACAATATTTTGGCCAAGTTCCCCATTGCCAGCCTACCCACTGCCAGCGATTTCTCTCACGAACATAAACATTCGCCAGAAAAGGCTATCAAAGAGCTCGAGGCCTCTATCAAGAAATTTACGCAAGCAGGTAAAAAGATTGACGAATACACTGATACCCTCAGTGATCAATATTCACGAGACTGGCCTTGGTACAAACTTTACAAGAAGGTGGCTCTCCTTTTTAAGATCCATATCGTTAACTACAAGTTGGCATCTGCCGAGCGTGCCTTTTTATATAAAGAAGGGCTTGATAATCGCAACTGGTACAAACATGTTTTGTTTGCACCTGATCGATACTTGGGCTATGGTGGGGCAGTCTTCCCTGGCATCCTTGAGTCACTTCAAGATGGCAAACCAGAGAATCTCATCAAGTGGGCTTCCATTTCGAAGGACGTCATTGAAGCTGCAATCAAGGGTCTTGACATTTAATTATGAAAACGTTTGAACATGCAGAATGTTGTTAATCACTAAGCAAAACTATTAATGAACCATAACCAAACTAAATTTTGACTAATTCTAAAATGCTGTATAATATGATGTAGGAAGTTTGATACTACCGCTACGGTGTATATCTTTAGCATGTACTTTTGCTGGTTCCAGCTTTGTCGAACTGTACACGCTTACAATGAATATTGAGCAACTCGTGCGGCCCTGAGAACTTCCTGACCTGAAAAGAAACCAACTTGGCTTGGAGAAAAAAATGATGATAGGAATTGCGAGGCAAGAGATTGTCGTTCGCCAGCCATCTCTCCGTTTCTCTAGCTTCTCCCACTATCACCAGATCAACAGACAGCGGTTAATTTTTTTCATGGTCCAATCTTTAATCTTTCCCCCCTCCTCCTCCAGCATAGTACATACAATACGGAGATTGGAAAATCGAAAAGGAAGAATTCAAGAAATATAGGGTACTGTGCGCTTGCTGGTTAGGCACAGAATTCCTTTTCCTCCAATTTCTGACAGGGGATTAGTTTGAATGTTTTGAGTCGTAAATTCTGATCAAGTAAAATATTAATAAATGAAGGTGGTATGTATACCCCAACCCTATTCACATAAGCTAGTCTACTCAGACTCCACCGGTACTGTATGTTCAGTTCTCCATGATCAACATTGCCGGATGAGATATAGATCCACTTCGCTCATGTTCTACGCATGGTAGTCTAACGACTAGACTAGCCTATGTTGAGATATCTACCATCAACCCTTTCCGACGTCTCCAAGTATCTTATCGCAGATTAGACTACTTCTTTGGTTTTTGCCCTATGAAATGCTGTAAGTCAGGTTTGATTCTGATACTTGCAATTCATTGCCAGCAAACATATCTCTATACTGTATATGGCAGATAGTAGTCTATGCACTGGAAAGCATTTACATTATGGCAATCCCTTCACAACAACGGCCAATCGTTGCGATGGCTCTACAGTTAGATAATAAATGGTGCCGCTCCAGGAAAACTACTGTAGTAGTTTGAACGCTGAGAACAGGACATACAGAAGAGAAAGTTGACGTTCAAATTATAATACATCTGCTAGTAATCTCGGCTAATTACCAGACTAGACTATGCCATTTTATTTATGAGGGCACACTTTTGCCCTTAGGAATATACCAAAGGTTTGTGCCGCAAGTGGTGCCTGTACTTTGGGGAGCAGCGGGGATAAAGTTACCTGAAGCCACTGGGCCTTGAAGGCTAAAGTAGTACCACACCTCTGACAAGGCACCACTTGTGTCACAACTCAGACTAACATTGTAGCCAAAGTTTTGTGAGATTGCATATCGGACATCTGATGTCGCGTATTGAGTTTTAGTAGAGGGCACAATACCAAATCTTGCGAGATATTTGTAGGTGGGTAGTTTTTCTTGCAGTTTAACAGCAGTGGTGAAATAGTCGCCAACATAATCATACGTCTTAGATCCTGTCTTGTAACACGCTGGATCTACTGTGGCCATACAGGTTCCATGCTTGTTGAATTCATGCACCCAAAGATCTTCGTCTGATCCAGTGTTGTTCTTCCATGAGATGCTCATCTTTTTCAGTAACTTCTTGCCGTCATGCCCAAGGGTCAATAATGCTTCTGTTACATTGTCAACTTCCCACTCAGGATTGCAGTATGTTCCATATCCTCCGGCACACTTGTTCGACCAGAGGCCGTGAGTCGTGAATAAGTTGTCAGGCCCAGCGGCAGGCTCATAGTCCCAGAATTGAGTACCCATGAAAATTCCAAATGTATTCTCAACACAGCATGTATCGTTTGTACCAGAGCACGAGACTGGAACATTATTGGCACATGTATCGTGGTCGGAAGATTGCAAGTAAGGTGCCGTCCATTTCGATGATAGGGAAAGACCGTTGACCTGAGAGCTAGTGACTGCCCAGAAAAGTAATATCACAGCCAGTTGATTCATTATAAAGCCTAGGAAATAGAAACGGATTACACAAAAACAGGATGATGAATTTTGGAGTAGAATATAGACGATATATATGCCAATATAAATGAATGTTTCATAAAAGTTTTGGTGCATATGGGCCCCCGCGCTTATTAGACTATATTGATTCTATAGCGCTGAACTGACAATTTACGTCCGCGTGAAGGGTAGCTATAGGCTATAGTATACGGGGACGCACGGCACAAGACAAAAATCGATTCAAAGTTCGTAAGTAAACCCATATCCGGCCGGTAGACTACAAAGTTAGAAATACAGCGTACATATCTAGCCTATATACCCGGCATTAATCATGTTCTGCTAGCCATCGCAGGCCAATTAGACTATATCAGTGCAATACCAATTTGGAGGCATCTGATCGATACTGATGTTTCTCTACCGTATATACGGTAGCTAGTTATGTATGAAAGCTCGTCACGACCCAAAATTAAAAACATAGCTGATAGCTCAAGTTCAAGCTTAAGCTCAGAAATTAATATATATAGTACTGTGCATGTGGTACAAAGTTTTCTTGCACATATGTACCGCAACGGCGCAACGCCAGTGAGATTGACTGGGCTAATGCTATTATTCACATTGACATTGTGGAGTAAATCTAAAAACTGTTGAGGTATTAACTATATTAACTATTTTCATAAAAATATAGTCTACCAGGTAGTCCAGGCTTTTTATATTTCCTTTCTACCAGAGTTGGGCTGTCTACTAGCTTGTAGCCTTGTACTGTGGTATCAATCAGAGACATATGGATGTTTAAGGAGAAGTCTAGTTTAATTTACGCATAACGCACAACGCATAAGCCGACGGTATTCACGATATACCGACGGCGTTGGCCAATCAATCCAGGCGCCCTGCCCAGTCTACCATACTGTAGTCTAATAATTAGTTAATAGTAGTCCGCGGTAGTCCAAGTCATGAGCAAAACGAGTGTCAGTCCACATTGGACTCCACAATATTAATTACTATCCAGTAGACCAATGGCAAGGTAAGGCAATCCGATTGAACTTAAAGCAATCAATCTGATTTCGAAAAGGGCCTTCAAGCTAAAAAACTTTTGGCGATGTTGATATTATTGTCAATATACGCGCACGTAAATATCCGCGTACTCGTTTTAATCTCTACCAGTACAGTATATACTATATAGCCACTGGTCTAGACTACTGTAATTGGACGTCCGGCCGTCGGGTGGGTGAGAGATTCATGCATGTACTCATTGTACTGTACCTGGATTACAACCGCATGTTTGCTTTTAATACAATTGATAGCTACCCGGCTACCGGTATATATATGGTAGAGCGGCGGAGAAAAATCATACAGTACAAGCCGGTCATCACTTCGTTAATACGTTAACTAGCTAGTCTCCAATTGTTTACTTTGCAGTAATTGTTTATCTAAACAGATTCTACAGTATACATACTACATTCTGAATTATCCACCCAACATGTTTTCGCTTATAATCAGGAACTCCAGGTCAGCCTAGGCCCTAGACCTAGACTAGTGTATACAGTATTTCAGTTGGCTGTGTATGTATTAAAAGTCAAGCTTTCAATGTGCCAAAATAATGGCAAGAAGTTTCAATACTAGGAAGGTCCAAAAGGTAACGGTACTTTCATTGAATGCCTAAAATGAAGAATGAGAGGATAGTACAGCTGTACGCGTTTAAAGGGCATAAGCTGAACATTAGAATGACAGGGCGAGAGCCTAGCTAGATAGCTCTACTACTAGCTTCTCTACTACGTCCACTAGACTATATACTACCTGGACTATATAGTATATCACTACATAGACAATTCACAGAAACGACCCTAGCGTTTGCTTAAATGATCGATACCACCCACAATCAACAGTGTAAAATAATTCATTCTGAAAAATCAGGACTCGAGAACTCAATTGTATCGGTTATAGCGCAATGACTGTTGAAAAGCTGGTACATAACCCAATTCAATTGGAAAAATTGTTGCTGGAATAGGGAATCAAAATAATTATTGAAAAATAAAAATAGACGTGAAATCTTTCTCGAAAACTCCAATGATAATACGGTCATCAATATCTACCGGTAGGTGAATGTTATAATAATACATGACTCAATCAATGGTCCGCGGGGACAAAATCCTTCACAATACTTTTGTAATATTAGAGTTTCTTGTTGAAATGCTACATCAATTCCAAATGGGAAGGACGAGTTTTGGGCGAAATAGTCAAGAAAAATAAATGGCCACAACAGATCTGATATTTTCAATTTCATTTCCAGAGTTTCAATTCTAAGAAAATTCCATGTTTTTCGTCTGCCTGGAACTTGTATGTTGATTCATCGTGGCAATTTTAATCAAAGTGATCTATTTCTGGTTACTTTTTCCTTCCTCCAACTGAGTAAAATCTAGACTTCTGGGCGAAGTGTGAATTTCCAGAACAGAATAAGTCGACGGAAAGAGATCACAACTACGAGTTCTGTAAGAAGCGTATAGTGAAAGAAAAAAATGAGCTTAGAGTAGTAGAAATAGTAATTTGATACTACAAATTCCTAAATTATGTATCATGAAGTTTACAAAAAAAACAGAAAAAGAGTCCCAAAAGGACCAGAAATAAACACTTCAAGAGCTTTAAAAGCCAAAATGAATGGAATTTAAAATATAACGCGCCATAGTAAACGCGATTAAGTCAGGAAGAAATATCAGAGATTGAATTATTGTGATGAACGATTACTGTCATTTCTTGTTTTGAAAGAATTTCTAATACTTTCCTTCTTCAATTGAATTCCTCGAGTGACTCCTTTTAAGCATGGTGATAACTTTGTATCTTCGACCTTCGATTTAGGAACTAATATCCAAAGGCATATTGAGTACTGAATAGATGAAAATGTAGTAGCCCAAGAACTACATACTGAATGAAAAATGTATATAAAGGCTAGTTTGGCTGCCATTCAGTAAAAAAAAAATTCAATTGATAATACAACAGGAACTTTTATTATCTCAAGTCTTTTCATTCTTTGCCAAAGAACTTGCTTGTGCCTTTTAGCAGAAGTTTGAGATAAATTGCTATCGAATTTTCATTGACCAGGTATTACCCAGTTACCCAATCCAAGAATGCCTGCACCGTCTACAATGATCTTCCCAGTGTCTATTGACCATCTTTTTAAGATGAGCGGCGATGGAGAAATAAGCACCAGTGAAAAAACTAAGCACCCGAATGGTTTCAGAATAGATAGTGATATATCCAATTGCAAAAGTGTGGTGATCCCAGAGTCGACATTGGAGAGGTGGATGGGCAAGGATGAAGAAGTTTCTTGCGAGCTATCTATGGACAAGGGTGGAAAGAAAAAGAAATGGAATCAATTTGATGCGAACAAGTCTATGTTTGGTGTCAACGCAAAGTTCGACGAGAGTTTGTACACTACCAGTATTGACAAGTCTCACCCAGATTACAAGGCCAGAAAAGAAAGGGCCGATATGATTTGCAAACAGATTGCGCAGATGTCTCTCAATGGAAACTTCCATATTGCAGATAAACACAATATTGCTTTCAACGATCATGGAATAAATGAAGAGGACAAGTACTGTGGCGTCAACAGATCCCATCAGGGGTTTAAGGCACAGAAGCGTACCGGTAAGGCATCTGAACGAAACTTGGCCAACGGAAATTTTTCTCCTTGCAGAGATACTGCCATTATTTACTGTTCTGGGCTTATTTCTCCTAAATTGGAGACTTCGACAAAATTGGACGCCGGCGAGGCGTGCAAGACAACTGAAACCAAAGAATCATCTAGTTCTGCTGAATTGAGCAGCACTATTCAGAGCTCATCTAAAGATAGTTCAACTCTTGATGCTTCGGCGACTAAGAAGTCTGTTAAGTCTGATAGCCAAATTTCTCTGCCCACATCAGTTGAGTCTGACTGTAACGTTTCCATCCAAAGCTCTCCTGATGCTGACATCCCTGACTCTTCAGCTAATCAGGACGGCGAGATACAAACTGCAATCAACAACACTGATGAAATGCCTACTCAACCAGTAGTCGGAACGAACACCGATGAAGTGCCTACTCATACTGCAGTGAGAGAAACGAACACTATCATGTACAATTTAGACGCCCCGCTGTTTACTCCAACCATGCTCGGCCCAACACTTCCATCTGCTCCACCCCCTCAGTTCTTCCCTATGGGTCAATTTCCTCAGGGAACCCACGGCAACTTCTCACCCCCACAGCCCTTCCCTACGGGTCCATGGAACCCTATGGCTCAGGAGCTCAATTATGGACATCAAGTAGTTCCTCATACTTCATGGGAGGCACCGCCCACAGGCCCTATTCTAAGCATTGTTAGAAACGGGACAACCCACTACTTTCCTACCATGCAGCTTGGCTACCCAGGCCCGGCCCCATTCCCATATGGCATGGAGCCAGTTTTTCCTAGAGGTCCGGAAATGATACCCCAGCCACCCTTTGAAAATCACCCTCCATATGGACCCCCATATGATAGTAATGGTGCGCCCGTATTTGGAATGGGACCCCCTCCATTCATGGGCTATCAGCAATAATTGTGTTCTTTTCGGAACCTTTTTCGCATGACTTTTTATTCTCCCATATGATAGTAATGGTGCGCCCCTATTTGCAATGGGATCCCCTCCATTCATGGGCTATCAGCAGTAATTGTGTTCTTTTCAGAGCCTTTTTCGCATGACTTTTTATTTTTCTCTTTCATTATGTCTTCCAAGTGGTATGAAGCACTTTTTTGTTGTACGGCCATAGTTTCTTTCAAATTTAGCACTCAATAAAATAACAGACTCAATTAAATTCTAGTAAAATCAATAACACTTTGTACTGTTTCTAAGAAACTTGAGGTTGTGTCTGTGGTAAAACATTTGTCCGTAGCCTATATTCACTTCCAATTTATGATCATTTCTGAAAAGAATGAACAAAAAAAAAAACATTGGGAGTTTGGAGTGAAATTTTTTGTTTGTTTTGCATTGACTAGATCGCGCACACCGCCATCGACATTATGAGCTCGACCAGTTCATGGAACAGAGGAGCCGTATGTGGCATCCAAAACTGTAGATCAAGACTATGGCGTACTATTCATGGTCAGAAAGTGTGTCAAAATGGACATATCAGAGAAGGCGATATTCAGATGGAAGAGGAAGAAGAGGATTTCTTTGGGGGAGGCGGCCGGCGATTCACCATGGGCGGCTCTCAGGTGCAAGCGTCTACTTTGAAAGACGACTCAAAACGGCTGTATGGTACTGAAGGTCACACATTGCATTTAAAGTGTATGCAACTGATTTTGAAGCAACAGGTGCAATGGCTTATCAAACATCAGAATGCTCCTGCAGAACTTGAAAATGTTGCCCGAGGTTTGTTTGGTCTATTTATTGACTCGGTCGAAGACAGCGGTGTGTCTCTAGACGACAATCGAAGCAAAAACGAAGCCAAGGGATCCAAGAGCGCAAAAACTCGGCCAAAAATAAACCTGGGATTGATGAACACAGTTGCAATTTCCTATCTCTCTTGCGTTATGCTAAGACTTCCTATATACGTTTATGATCTTCTTCGCTGGATTGCCCATTTCCAATTTCCCTACATGCAAGGTCCGATGCTGATACCCCGGGAGATGCTAGCTCAGGTTGGTATGAATGTCATGCCAAATTTACGACCAAAGACAATACCCGTGAATGGACAACTTGCTGAAGCAATACTGGAAACCTCTACGTACTTTTCTGTCCAGTACAAAGTGCAGTTTCCTCAAATTATTATTCAGCCCTTGCTTTTCAAAATGCTCAAAGACATGTTTTTGCCTCGTGAGTATATGTCTGCCGTTCCATTCTGTTCTTTACTAATATATTTTAGCGGAGATTTTTCCTGCCGCCTTGAGACTTTTGCAAATCAATAACTCGTTAGAGCGGACTCAAATAACATCGACATATGAACGCAAACCGGATACTTATGCTTTTGCCGCAATATTTGTCTGCGTAAAACTTTGCTACGGACTTGATGATATCAAGAGAATCCCGAAGAAGGAAAACGATCCTGCTCATCAAATTGTTGACTGGGAGCTATGGGCAAGTCTGGTTCGACGCGTATGGGTTGAGGACGAGGTTTTCACTCACTCGCATCCTTTAGATGTAATGAACTGGGATAAATCCAAAATCCATAGGTTTCTTGCCTGGCTGGAAAGAAATTATATTCTCAAAGACGAAGATATCCTAAAGACTGAGAAAAATTTAAGTCATGTCAACAAATTTGTTCACTTGTTCCCTCGACACAGTGATGACTCAGTGCCAGATACAATCAAACATCACCAGCAAGGTCTTTCAAGCGACGATTCGGACGGTTCAGACAATGACGATGCCAATCTAATGATTGAACAAAAACGCAGCATCTCTCAGCTTTTGATGAAAGGCTTTTACGCCGAGAAGACAAATCTAAAAAGATTAGAAAACCCCGATTTAAAAAAGGATGATGAATACGAAGAATTCAAAATGGGATCGAATGAAGAGCTTATTCGTATCTCAAACACAACAACAGGACAATCATCATATGACACGCCAGACGAAAATATACTTTCTGAAAATTACCCAAGTACATCGGCGATCACAGAAATCAATCAACTCTTGCATTCAACTACTACTTCCTATGATGTGCAACTGTCTAAACACGACTCCGATGACGAGTGGGAAGATGACATCGAAGAACATGGTGCACAACACAAAAAGATCCACCTGCGTAATTCCAAGTATAAAGGCATCAAATTACGACCAGGTGAGCGGTATCCCGATCAAAATCTGAACCACATGTCAGACTACACTAAACTGTTACTTGAAGTTGGCCGAAAAATGTTAGGAGAGCCGGCAATCACGATTAGTGGAATAATCGCGAAATTAGAGAGCAAGTTGGTTAGCATTAACAAAAAATAACAAAATGCTGAATTGTATTGCAATGAGATGTAATATAATCCAGGTGTCTAATTCTATCGTTGTGCGCTGGTACAGTACTAGTTATGGAACCTTTCACGCGTAAATGCCAAATAAATATTACCCGATGTAGAAACGGCTTAAATTTTCAAGTAAATTTTTTCAGAAATGACTGGTAATCAGTGCTTATCGAAAACCTTCCTGCCGCATATAACGATTCCAATCTCAACGCTTTTTTTTCCCTCCTCATTACATCCCCCAAATCCTCACCACACTACATTATCAAAAATGCTTTCCAGGGCTTCTTGTAAAGCGCCTGCTCTCGCAATGTTTAGGCTTAGTCAAATCTTTTCTTGCAATTACTCAACAGCTGCAATGACCTATAAGCTGTTACATCGAAACACCAAGCGACCCCCTCTTCCAACTATCAACACCCCTAATTGGTCCACAAACGCAGCAATCTCTTCCATTCTTACTGAAACGCCTATGGTCCATGACCCCAAAACACAATCTCAAGTACGAAAACCCTCTATCCTTCACTGTCTGGTTCAGAATGAGCCGGGAATGCTGTCTCGAATCTCCGGAACTCTTGCGGGCCGAGGTTTTAACATAGAGTCGCTAGTGGTGGCAAAGACTGAAGTCAGTGATTTGTCTCGCATGACTATTGTTCTCTACGGCATTGAGGGTAGCATCGAGCAGTGTCGACGCCAGATCGAAGATCTGGTACCAGTTTGGGCCGTTCTCGATTACAGTTCTCAACCCCTCATCAAACGCGAGATTTTACTCGCCAAAGTTTCGCTTTTGGGACCTGAGTTTTTTGAGGAGATTATTGATCACCACAGCCAAATCTACAAAAGTGCTTTTCCTAATAACAACTACGATAGCGCTGGGCAGCTGAAGGAGCACACTCATCACCCTAGAAATATAGCTCCTTCGGAGGCATTACGTCAAAAGCACGAGCACTTGAAATCTATTACTGATCTGGCAAAACATTTTGGAGGCAAGATTGCTGACATTTCAGAAAATAACTGTATCGTTGAGCTTTGTGCCAAACCTGAGCGTGTTTCTACGTTCATCCAACTGTTGCAGCCCTTTGGAATATTGGAGCTGGCCAGAACCGGTATGTCAGCTTTGCCTCGTACCCTAGGCATTCATGAAATTAACCAGGAGCTTGTCAAGGAGTCAGAAGATGTAGTTGATGCTTCTCAACTTCCTCCAGGTTGAATGCTCCAGTTCTATTGCTTAATCAGGTCATTTGCTGGAAGACTGCGATGGAATATAGGAAATAGTTCACAGTGAGTCAGGATGTCAAGCTATGTCGTTTGACTGTTTTTAATGGCAAGAACCATTCTCTGTAGTTTAAATGTTCGCATAAAGTATATTGCGAGGCCTAGCACCTTATTCCATATTCTATACAATTATATATTATAATATTAGTACTTGTTATAGTTCAGACAAATGAACATGTGAAACCACCATTCCAAAGCATTTCCTGATTACAGTACGTCTATAAATTGGATACATAGACTATTCAATTTAGCGAGTCGTGCTCACTTCCTTAGGTTTTTTACGGCCCATGAAATTATTCCAACTTTAGAAGTGATTTAGTAGACTGGACCTTGCGAAAAAAAACTTTCTAAGATAATGCAAAGAAGGGTTTCCTTTTTTCAACGGAAGACAGTCGAAAAAATTTACTGCATGGGTAGAGCAGTCATTAGTTGGTTCCAGCTGAATTTGGTCACTATAGCTGAGCTACTCTAAAAAAGACATCAAACCTCGCGCAAAGGGAATTTGTTTCATAAACAACGTAGACTAGAAGCTATTGTGTGTTGTTGGCACATCATCCAATTGCATTTCAATTCGTCCCTTGAAAGCAATTGGCTCCATCCAACATCCAACGGACATTATCATTCAGCGTTTCGAGGAACCATCAGTGATTCAATGAGAACAACAAGAACTACTACAGCTCCTAAAATTCCAACAAAGCCTTTTCCGATCAGTGCAAGAATGCTATCGTATATAATATCTGCTGGTGTCTTGTGGTCTAGATCTGTGCACTCTTGATTAGATAGGAGTTCTGGTGTGCTTGGTACCAGATTATAAGGGGATTCGGGGGTGCTGGGTACCAAAGGAAGAGAAGATTCGCGCGAGCTTTGTATCAAAGAATGATATGATTCTGGTGAGCTTGGTACCATGGAATGGGGAGATTTTGGTAGGCTTGGAACTAAAGTCTCAGTCTCTGATAGAGGAACTTGATCAGTGAGCAGTATTGAAGTTTCGTCAGCGTTCTCGTTATCATCTGTGGTGGAACTGAACAGCAGCTCACCAGGCTGAGAAACCATATCCGTGGTTAAAGAGTGAGAGCTACTCATTTATTATTTAAGCCACTATAATCTGAATTGCTCGCGATCAAGAGATGAATTCAGGCAGTGGAAGATATTCTAATAAACTCATGATAACTCAAATATTCTGTGGGATTTTGTGACACAGTAGATCTGTCACTCTAATAATATCACAATGTAAATGTGCAACGTGTACAGGTGCTTGTAATAATCACTGGCCTAGATCACTTAGAGTCTTAGACTGGACTAGAGTAGCTATTTAATCAAAGAGCGCCTTAATTTTTTATATTTCAAGTATGTGAGCAGGAGACGGAACGAGTTGAGCAAAGTCTCGTTCGGCTATTGTTGACTTCACTTCTGACACCATATCCTTCATATTATGCCAAAGGAGGTCTTTTTATCGAGTTCTTAGGAGATGAGAAAACCATTATTTAGCAGATTTCGGTGATGTAGGGCTCGATATTATATTTGTTGACTAGCTAACGCTATATCTTCAAGCGTCGACTTGAAAGTTGATTCTCACATATACTAGCTCAATGAAGCATGGGCAAAGTCTATAAATCTGCGGAGTCACGCTCCTAGCCTTAGACCGTTTTCATTAGACTTGCCGAAACCTTGAAGCTAATCTTCATAGATGGTAATTAGAGTAGCTTGTTGAATTCTACTTTTTGATATCTCAGCCAAAAGGACTAAAATATAGTAGCCCCTCAAATTGTAGAACAATGATATTCTTGTTCAACTAAAAAACTAAGCTTAAAATATTAGCTCGTTTAGTCGATCTGGTAATCTTGGGGCTCTTGTGGTCTAGTCCAGAGTCTAGTCTATATTATTTGGTCGACATACCAAGCGAGAAGTTCAAAAAATATCTTCGAACAGCCAAGATCCCTAAGCTTAAGTTAAATGCATCTAAAATAAGTTTAAGCAGAGCTTTTGACGCATTCTCGGTGAAGCTAGCTCTATATACGCTAGATATTCTAAGGAACATACTGTAGCAGTAGACTAGTCTAGTTCCTAACGAACGACTTACACCCACTCCAGAGTCTAGCGTGAAAGAAATAGACCACGATTTTTGCAATTGTTAACTTCAGGCAGACTAGTCTAGCTCAGTTAATTTGGCTTGGTAGCGTGCACGCCCCACCCGCTAGACTGTAGTTTTTGCCTTAGCACGCCTACGGCGCCTGGTTTCTCGGTAAATGTCGGCCCTAATCTTGTTCAAAAATCTTTAGAGCGTAACTAGATTTAGACTGTCTTCAAAAGCAGCTATAATGCCTAGTTTACTTAGTTCAACTGCTTCTGGATATCAATTCAAATCACTTTGACTGGTTTACCAATTTAAACAAATGAATTTCGATTGTGTAGGCTATTTCCACTAGACTAGTCTAGTCTATGAATTTGACATGAATAGATATATGCTTTTGAGGCTACTGATGTCTGTGCCAGGTAAACGCGCAGAACTATAGCTCTATGGAGCTCAAGAGCCCGCGATATTGCATTGTAATTATAGCTATAACGATACAGTTAGACTAATAATAGGACAATACGATAGGTTAGTTTCTGTTTAGAAAATTTAGTGAGTCGTCGACCCCAGGGCAGATTATTTTGATGGTGAAAAATCACATCAAGCCCACTTCACTCTAAAAAGCTCTCCGCTTCTTTCTTTTTTTTTAAAAAAAAGTTTCCAGAATTGGTTAACGAGGTGAATATCTAAAAAAAAAACGAAAGAGTAAATGTGTGACTGCCCTCCTGCTGCTTCTCATCTAAGAAAGAGTTTACTGCATTGGGTCCGTTCGCGCTGTTTAGCAGTAGTCTATTGAAAGTTCCAGAGTAGCGGAAGCCTTGCGCAATGTACACGTGTCTCGGGGTCGTTAACTCTAGATTGGGACAACTTACAAGCAAGTGTTTAGCGGTTTGTCCCTGCTCGCCACAAGTCCATGCCGCTCAATTGTGTTCCAATGTTCCAATCTTATGGAATTGTGTGCTTAATAGGCCATGACCGGTTCTGAGCTGAACAATTTTGCACGGTCTATGGCGTGGTGCATGATAACATAAGTTTCCTAAAAAAAAATTGTGAGAAAAAAAAAAATTTACCTAGAGAGAGAGAGAGAGAGATAATACTTTATTCTTGCCATATGGCTTTACTTGATACAAACAATATTAAAAAAGAAAAAAAACACAAGCTAACTTGATAATTCCTCCAACATTCGTCTGCACTGAAAACCGTCTGACTTAGTTCTTCTTTATTTCTAGCTTTTTTTTTTTTTTTT
>JAJMKT010000033.1:0-90126 GCA_030563985.1 Geotrichum restrictum | reverse complement strand
AAATAAAAAGTATTGAAAATAAAAATCATACTGATCCAAAATCGGTTTAACTCATAGCAATAACAAAAAGACATACTATCCTACCATCGTGCCCTTATTGACCCATTTTTTGTTTTGTCGTTGTCTCTGAGTCTATTTGTGATTGATGCGCGGGGTTGCCAAACACAATGTGGCCCCAATTCATGGGTGCCTCATAATATAGCTCGTATACAGAGTCAGCATCACTTTCGCTGAATATGTCAGAAACGTCATCTTCTCCCACGTCTGAACCCAAGTCTAAATCTGAATCTGAGCCCGAGCCCGAGCCTGAGTCTGAGTCTGAGTCTGGGCCCGAGTCCGCGCCCGAGTCCGAGCCCGAGTCTGAGTCAAAGCACGAGTCTGAGTCTGAGCCTGAGTCTGAGCTAAACCACGCGTAGTCGTTGATGTCAATTTTCCTGTCTCCTTTGTCGTTTTGTTTGCGAAGATGCCAATTTCCAGGAGTAGTAAAATGCATTATGGTATTTCGTGCAAAAAAAAAATCAAGTTTTTAAAAAGGGATTTCTTTTTAAGGTTTTTTATTGCTAACTGCGAAAATATCTGTGAGAGGTAGACAAATTGAACAGTTGGTTGTTTTGTGTAAGGAAAAAAAAAAAAAGAAAGAGAAATCTCGGGATTTTTACTCCTTATAAATTTTTTGAAAGACGGTGATATATACTGGCAGTAAATGGAGAATTCATCTAAAAAAATCAATTCATTCCTCTTTACGTTGTTTTGAAAAAGAATCGAAAAGACGAGAGAAAAAAACGATCCCTTCAGGAAACTTCGACAACGAACTGCTTTACAAATTTGAGTGTCCAAGAAAATAATGCTCTTTTAAGCAATTCCAATTATCGAAACAACCAAGAAACCAATATACAGTGGGGTTCGAACTATCCGCGGACAACCACCTTATTACACCTTATTGCACCAAAACCTCAACATTTTGACATGATTTTATCTACTATAATCAATATCAACTATGGGTAACAAACATATCAATTGATAGAGATTCTCTCCAAGAGTATAGTGCTGTCCACAATATATGGCGAGGTTTCCACTACTCTGGATCTTTCAATACTGTTAAACAACATAAAGGACTCAGAGCAATGAAGTCTTTCTTAGATAATAAGGTGGAGTACAACTAGAGGCCCTACTTGGACTTGATAAAGGCAACACGACAGAGGGTGGATATATAATACGATATCAAACGGTTATATTGAAGGAGTGGGCAATTGATTACAGGTAGCAGGAGAGTGATTCTGAACATATTTACTCTTTTTTTACATTTTGTCTTTCAGATATTTATTCTCTAATCAATTCTGGGAACTTTTCTCTTAAAAAAAAGGGAATTCACTCCTAGTACTAGCTGACGATTGTGACGTAGGGACCTTAAATATATACGTATGTACATAAACAATGTCATATGACGTCTCGATTGCGCGCTTTGTGCCGTTGGGTCTATAGAAATGATTAGCTCTCAATATCAATCGACTTACATTTGATTATTGAAATAATTCGCTGCTGTTTTTCATTTGTTATGCTTGTTGTATGCTGTTTAGCTAGTCTAGTCTAGTCTATATAATTTCAATTGCTGCAACTCTATGCTTGATTCCGCAGTGAGTTCTTTATACGTAACATGCCAGATCTATGGTTCTTCATCTTATATCGTAAATCGTTCAACGTCTTTTCGAACCCCTGGTTATTACAGTTAGAAAAAACTTACAGTAAAATGGTTTCCTATTGAATCGGGATTGAACAAAATATTCACTAGTCTAGTCTAATCGCATTGCATAGTGTACCGGGTACATGGTTCTAAGTTATGTCTAACGGAGTCTATTAGACTACCGTAGAGTCTTAGACTACTGTACATATTTCATATCTTTCCTAAAATCATTTGCATCCTTGAACAGTTAACAGCTTTAGAATCCCTTCAAGTCTTTCAACATCTCAAAGCCTAATGGTGAAATACTTCGAAGTAAGCACTGTGTTTTGCTGAGCCACTTCCTGTTATGTTCAGGAGTCCTCACTATCTGAATGTAAGATTGATGAAAAGGCAATGTGTGAAAACTTTCAGTGACGAGCAGCTAGCACTGCAGCACTGCAGCAGTACCGGTGGACCCGGTGCTAAATCTGTGTTATTTCCGTAAGCATCGACCGTGCTTAATTCTCATTTGACTACTCATGTGTAATTTCCGATGTCATGATCCGAATCTATTGAATCTATTCTACAGTATCTCATTCTGCCTTTTTCAAGTCCTTTATATCAAAGCTTGCTTTTAACTGTTAGCAGTAACTTAGCACTGATATTGAACTGTAACGGGCCAAATTAGGACTGCTTTGCAGTGCGCGATTTTATAGCCAACCATAGTTGACCTGTAAACTCCGAATCAATTAAGCATAAAGTTTTTTTTGAGCATTCCACTGTAATTAGACGAATACCCCTTTGCTTAGCATGAAGTGTTCAATATGATGCACCCGCCCGGAAGATCTAAGTTGAACAAAAAGAATGGTAAAGTACTAAAGTTAACGTATAAAGCCGTCAGTTGAAATGGTGATATGTGGTTGAGTGACTTGAGTCTACAAAAGTAAGAGCATGCAGTTTAGGTGTGAGACATCGCCAAAGAATAACGTGGACTCCGTCGTAGAGTACTACAGCAGCTAGCTGAAGAATCTAGTTCTTCGTTATCTAATGTCCAGGCAAGAAGAATCGGATGTAGTTCAGCTGCCATTGACAAATGTTCTAACAGTTCTCAACTTCTCATGGTCAATGAGATCAGCCTGATCAGCGCCGACTCAGCGTAACCCGCATGCCGCAGTGATGACGTACTCGTGACGCGTAAGTGAGACGTGCCACCAACCAAGTTAAAAAAGCTTCACGCGTAGCTTCTGCCCCACCGCCGTAGATATCAGAGAGTTGTTTAAGTATTCTAGAGCGGAGCAGCGTACAAATGGTGCGGGATTTGGCGTTGCTCGTTTGAAGCCAAACCAAAAAATACGCCTCGCTACGTTCAGAGAAAAACCTTCTTCAAAGTGATTTATTTTTTTATATATTCATTCTTCTTCTTCTTCTTTTCAACTCGTCTTTTTTGATTCTCAACTAGCTTATAAGACTTCTTTCGCATCTCTTGGAGGCCCGTATTATGAATGTCGTGGTTCGAACTAAAAAGGTTCTACTAAGCAGGTGGAAGCACTGTCTAGCTGCTGCATCTCTCATCATTGTTGTCATTCTTTTTCAAGTCATTAGCAAAGTAGACACAACGCAACTCATTCCAACAATTCCAACAAATGTCTTTCAAAATCAGCACTCTGAAAGCACCTCTTCAGAAAAAGACATTTTATTCTCGCTGGTTCGGGAAGACGAGGTCCACAACATGGTCAAGAGTATAGGCCAGATCCAAAAGCGCTTCAACAACAAATTTCACTACGACTGGCTTTTCGCCAGCGAAACCAACTTTACAACAGAGTTCAGAACCAGAATTCAAAAAGCCTTTACAAGCGGAACCGCCCTTTTCGAGCAGATTCCTCATGAGTTCTGGATGTACCCCGACTCTATTGATCAGTACAAGGCGGCGCAAGGGCGAGCCAAACTAGCCGAAGAAGGCATTATTTATGGCGGAAGTGAGAGCTACAGGCACATGTGTCGGTTCAACTCTGGATTCTTCTACCATCTAGATACATTGGCGGACTACCGATATTATTGGCGTGTTGAGCCCAATATTGGCATAAAGTGTGACATTCTTGAAGACCCATTCAAGGTAATGCGTGAAGGAAACTACACTTATGGCTGGACAATGACAATGCCCGAAAACAAAAGGACGGTAGAGACTTTATGGGCAACCGTCAAGGACTTTATTCGCGAGAAAAAACCATCCATGCCGCTAGAGAACATGCTTGATTTTGTTACTGACGATAACGCTCGGACGTATAACCTATGCCATTACTGGTCCAATTTTGAGATTGGCGACCTAGACTTTTTCCGCTCTGACCAGTACCAAGACTATTTTGAGTATCTGGATAAATCAGGCGGGTTCTTTTATGAGCGATGGGGAGACGCTCCAGTCCATAGCATCGCAGTGTCATTATTCTTGCCCAGCGAGAAGATCAAGCACTTTCCAAACATCGGATACTTTCATAACCCAAATCAAGGGTGCCCGCGAAACAAAGAGATCAGGGAAAGCTTGAACTGCAACTGCAATCCAGACGATGACTGGACCTTTCACGAGTTCAGTTGTACAAACAAGTTTTATCATGTCGCTGGCCTCCCGTTGCCTCCCTCTTAGACACACCACACTCAGCCATTTAGTTTTTTTTTTAACCTGTATTTCTAGAAAGCATTGATTTTTGAATATCTCGACAGGACTTTAGACCATTAAATAGATGATGCCATTGAATGAATGCCTATGTTTGTCTAACGTTTCTGCATTTCTGTGTTTGATAAGCTCATGCCCTTCTCGACTTGCGCCATCAGTTGTGACATTTAGCTTTCCTTAATACAACCAACTGCCAAGCACAGGGGCGCGTCTCAGAGCAATCGTTCGTGTCTTGTCTCTAGCACTTGCAGTCTATGAATCACAAGATCCATGAAGGTTTCTTCTGCTTTAGAGATGCAAACAAGGTCTCGTTGCAAGTCATTTACGAGTTATTCTCTACCAAGTTACCCTACCCACAGGCGTGGAAAACCTGCCCGATATCGTACCTACATGTCATCTCAGAAGAAAAATAAAGAAAATAAAAAACCAAGAAAATATCAAAAAAAAATTAATAAAGTAATAGCCTACCCCGTTCGGAGCCACTTCTATTTTCTATTGAATTATTCTTCCTCTCCCTTCCTTCCTTATTCATTCATTCGTTATAATTCAAATGACATATCCCGCTATCCGAATACCAGCCAAAGAAACCCACACTGCATCTTTCATCTTTCTACACGGGCTGGGGGACAATGGCCGAGGGTGGACGTTTCTAGCTGAAGAAGCGCAGCGACAGAACCGCTTAGGGCACGTCAAATTCATATTCCCCGACGCTCCAAATCAACCCGTATCACTAAACTACGGCATGACGATGCCTTCCTGGTACGACATAAAATCCCTAGGCAACGTGCAAGCACAGCAAGACGAGGAGGGCGTCATGATCAGTATAGATCGACTAAAAGCCATGATTGCGGACGAGGTGGAGGCCGGCATACCAACTGACCGCATTGTAGTCGGGGGCTTTTCACAGGGATGCGCTATCTCGCTGTCAACGTCAGTTATTATGGATCAGAAACTGGCTGGTGTGGTTGGGCTCTCGGGATACCTCCCCATCAAAGAGAAGCTGTTGGCATTGGAAAACTTGGCTAATAGATCAACTCCTTATTTCTTGGGCCATGGAACTGCTGACAAGGTGGTCAAGTTCTCGGCTGGTCAAATGTCGCGCGACTATCTTATCGATAACCTCAAAAGAGATGTGTCTTGGAATGAGTATCAAGATATGGTCCATACCTGCGGCCCGGAGGAGGTGAAGGACATTTTTGCTTTTGTGGAACGCGCTGTACCACAAATCTGAACCTGATTTTCACTGTCGCTGTTGCTGTTACTGTCGTTTCTTTGTTATCATCATTATTATTATTATTATCATTACTGTTAGTTGCCATATATACCCATATGTACACATTAATTCACTATTCCAAAGACTTCTGGATCGCATATCCAGATGAAGAGTGGGATTACTCTTATTTGTGGCGGACCAGCGGTCTATTCACAGCTAGAACACTGCACTTATCCTCTTCAGATTGCTCTGAAATTCATGGGGAATCCATGAGAAGCTTGATTTTGATTTTTTTAAATATCGAATCAATCGTCGAATAGCTGTCGACCTATTTGACATGGATGGTGCAATTACAGATTAAAAAATAAAATGAAATAAAATAATACGGGCCCAGCATTTTGATGGCACGGCTGTGTGGGTTGGGGTATAAGCTACTTAAGTTTGTTTGGACAAAAAACGTTATAACAATAATTCTTCAATTCTTCAAGGGATTTATTGGTCAGACTAATTGTACCTATCGTGTTGCTCATATGCAAGCTAACTTGGCTGCTCTAGAAATACTCTTTAATTGGAAATTTTGAAATCCTTGAGCAACTCTTCACTCTGCAGAATAGAAGCAGGATCAAAGTAAGGGCGCTCAGCAATGGAAACAGTTCTTACACCTTCACGCTCAGAAAACTCGAGGAAATCAGGTGTAGCAGTATGAAAGGTGCTTCTGTTATCCCAAACTATCAAATCATTTGTGCCCCACTTGACTCTGACCTGGATATCGTGAGAAGAAACAAGAGTATCCCAGAAAAATTGCTTCAGCAAATCCGATTCAATTGAAGAAAGCTCGTTGATCTTCTTGAAATGGACTCCGACCCCGAAAAGTGACTTCCACCCGGTGACTGGGTTGGTGCGAACAAGAGGATGAATGGCTCGTGTCTCTTCGCCAGTATTCTCCGGAGCCCCACGCCGCTCAGTGTACAACTTAAAGTCGTTGCTAGCGCCAAAATCTTTAAAACTGTCCTGTGTGTAAGTAGCTGTCAGTGTTTCAAGGTACCCCCGAAGCGACGGCGAAAACTTCTCAAGCAACGCATACCCGTTTGCAAAAAGAGTATCACCCCCAGTAGCAGGCTGCTCAACAATCTTGAGCGTAGAGTAGTCAGCAGGGGCGGGCTCGAACGAAATATCAGTGTGCCACGTACTCCCCGCCCGGTGCTCGTTATCGGTCCGGGTTCCCTTAGGGTACCGGCGCGTCAAGCGAGACGAAACGAAAAACACTTCGGGGTCAATCAACCCATCGGCCCCAATAACGCCGCCCGCGGGCGAAACGGGATGGATATGGAGTCCGTTATCCTTGGGCTTTCCTGACGCCAACCCCAAGCCTTGCACGAATTTCTTTTGGTCTTCGATGCTCAAATCGTCTTGACCCCGGAAAACGACTACTCCGCGACGGGAGATGGTGGTAGCCAGATCGCGAAGCAGGGCTTCGTCCTTGATAACGTCAGTGAGTCTGACTTCAGAAGTGTATTCGCGGCCGAGAAGGGGGGAGAGATCGGATTCGAATTGACCATACTTGGCCGTAAATTCGCCAGTGTTCTTTAAGGGTGCGGCTCTTTGGGAGGGCTCGACGTATGATGGACCTTTTGTGGAGGTTTCAGCGTAAGGGGAAGGGCCAGGAATGAACTTGTGCTTTCTGAACTTGGATTCATCAAAGCGGGCAAATTCGAGTTTAGTTGTAGCAGGCATTGTGTAGTAGATAGAGATCCGTAATAGACTAGACCACTTTGTTTTCAAAAAGAGTAAGAAATGGAATTGTGTGTTTATTTATAAGTGAGAATTGAATTGAATTGAATTGAATAGAAAAGACCCAGAATTCAAGTCTTGAAAGCCTCTTTTTATGGCTCAAGCTTTGAGTAGTCTTGTACCTGATATTGAATATAAATCTCTTAAACTCCATTTTTACCATGGCTTGCGCCATCATGAATATTCAATTTGCCTTATCTAATGGCCACGAGTCGTTACAATTAATAGCACACCAGTAGATCTTTGCAATTGTGGCTTTCGCCATTATTTTTTTTTGAAATAAACAGGTCTTGGAGATACTGGTAGCTCAATTGATTGTAATTTTGTATACCCGGTAGTCTCTAAACGAGTCTGTGTTGATGGTGTCATTGCTATTTTTCAGTCGAGATTCAAGTCATTGTGGCTTTTTTTCCCTCTCTTGCGCTTGCTCTCTTGGCCTTTTCTTGCTCTTTACCTCAATTGCCCTCTAGTTAATACACCTCGCTGAGTGTTTTTTGAATCTCATTAGTGATCTCTATTCGTTTGGTTTAGGTGACATAACGTACTTGTGACACATGCTGTAGTCTACACGAATTTATAAAATGCAGCCACCGCCCGTTAACTCCGATGGCCCACCATCACGCAATTAATACCAGTAATCGATAATTATATATCTAAGATCAGATTGTACTAATACGTAGTGGCCGGTATAGTCTATCGTAGACTCCATTGGTTATTTTTCAGTGTGCACATGTCAAGGACGGCAAATTAATGATACACCAACAGCATCCCGCACCATCAAAGAGATACCGGTATATACCATAGCCAGGGAATCAAAGTTGCTGTAAAACTTCGACATCAACATGAAATCTCACTATTTTATCTCTTCTCGCCATTTTCATGTATCAATCTAATCATTAGAAAATATATAGTATATACGTTACTAGGCCCTCAAGCTCAACTGCGCCTTTTGATATTCATAGTCATTGGAGGCCCTGAGCTTTAAAAAAAAAGTTACATCTCGCCAAATGCCCCTCCCAGTGCCTTTTTCATTCTTCGTGTGAACCACATCAAATTCACAAACGAGAAACACTTGCATCTCCTCAAAACAGTCAAAAAGTTTTTTTTTTTCACATTCACATTCTCTTTTGCTTTTTGCGGTTGTTGTTTTCCCCATCATCTAAGGTATCTTCTTCTTCTTCTTCCTCATTCACGATTTCTCGTTGTCCTCCTCTTGTAAGCTCGGACTCCTTTTTGGCGCGGTCCGCGTATTTCAATAAAGCCTCACGTGGGTCTTCCTTTATCAAACTACTCAATGGCACGTTATTCCTAACATGCTCCTGATCCAAAGCACCCCACAACCGCGAAGACGCCGCTCCGGCTGACGTATCCGGCAATGCACCTTGAGTTCCTTCATCTTGGAACTTTGCGCCTTGACCTCGCTGTTGCTGTCTCCGCCGCTTCTTGGCCTCTTCCTCTTGTTCGTACTTGGAGATTCCCTCCTCGAGGCCAATGGCCGAAATAGAAGTGGTGGCGGCAAAATTGTCGTCGATGTGGCGGCGCTTGGGCGCTTTTTCAACCACGATTTTGGCTCCCCGTGTGGATAGCGACGGAGAAAATAACACGCGGATTTCACCTGTAGACATGCCGGCAAAGATTTGGTTCAGCTTTGGGTGCCAGGTGACTGTCGTAATTGTTGGCACAACTTTTGGTGTTGTGGAAGAGGAAGATGTTTTTGATAGATCAAGGACCTGCAAGGATGTCAAATCGGACTTGTCGAGAATATGAAGTTCACCATGCGTAGAACCTGCTAAAATGTAACGACCAGTGGGGTCAAATGTAATATTGCTATCCTCAAACTCACACGCAAGATTTGTGCGCGTCATGACTGGACTTTTGAATTGCCGTCTATCCCACAGCTTGATTGTGTTGTCAGTAGCTCTTGACGCAAATGTAAAATCATCGGAAGAAATCAAAGATACTACAGAAGAGCCACTCTCATGGGCATGCTCAATAAACTGAACTGGCCGAATAAACGGACCCTTCGTACTCCATAGCGCAATGTTTCCGTCAATCGTTCCTGCACAGATCTCTGCTCCCGACGCCGAGAAACCAAGCGTAGAAACCCTAGTTTTACTTCCTCTACCACCTTTAGTGCGCAGCGTGATCACCGACTTTTGCGTCCGCTGGTTATTCACATCCCAAATCCTCACAGTTGAATCAATCGCCGACGTCGCAAACATGTTTCTATCCACTGGAGACCAGCATCCATGTGTCATCTCTGCCACATGACCCTTTGTATTGTTCATATCTACCAAATACATGTCGCCAGACGCGTATTCCGCAATCTCAGCACCTTCACGAGAGTACACTTTTGGCTTCGTGAACCGCGGGATGACGAGAATGGCGTTTTCGTCGGTTTTGGAAAAAGACGCGGCTCGCAGTTGATGTGTTTCTAAAGGCTCGACTTTTCGAAATGGTGCCCGTAACGTGGCGTCCATGCCATTGAAGTCCCAGTAGTTGAGGTATGTGTCGTAGGATGCGGAAACGGCGCGTGAGCCTGCCGTGTCGAGGGAAATGGCCGAGACTGCTCGAGTGTGGTCATTCAATGAAAGTTCGTGGGAAGTGGGAAATTCGTCGCCACCGTCGTCGTCATTGTCATCACTGTCGCTGTTGTCGCTGTTGCCTAGCTGAGCTGCTAATTTCTTGTTCTCCTCGACCTGCTTTTTGCGATACTCTGGTCGCATAGCTTGGTCATATCGTGCTTCTAACGCCTGGTCCAGATTCTCTTCAGCTTTCCCAAACGACGTTGGCAAAAGTGACCTCAATCTATCTTCTTCCTCAGCGCCACCCATTATAAATACTTTGAAAAAATGTTATAATATGGTTTGGCAAAACGACTTGTTCAGGCAGTTATAAGTATTGAGATCTGAAAATTTGAAGGTTTTGGGGGATCTCCCGTTTTTCTTATATTCAAGTATAAATCCCGTAGAAAGTAGAGGTTTTCACAATTTTCAATTCGAACATCCCAAATACTTTCAGATATTTCAATACTGCCATAATAAGCCCATAGACTGATCTCAGCAGCGCGTGGGGAGGTAAGAAAAATGGATGCCGTTAAGCAGCTTCTTCGTAGTGTGATTCGAGGGTTCTATGAGAAGCGATGCGTTCTCATTATAGACGCACTTCTCATTCATTCGGTGTAGGTTGAGCGGCAGCAGTGTCCAAGCGTTTCCCAGCTAACCTTAGAAAAGACTTACCGACGATGAAATGGCACAAATGCTGGAAATACAAAAGAAAGAGCTTAGAGGGCTTTGTGCAAAGCTGAAGATAGACCATTTGTTAGCAGAGTGAGTGCAGACTGCCCTTGTAAAAGCATCGTTGGTACTAATTCCACATAGTCATGTTCAAAAAGAAGACGCCATTCGACAGAAAACATTCTATTACATTCATTATAGAGAAGCAATCGACGCCATCAAATGGAAGATGCACGCGACAGTCAAGAAGATTAAAGACGATATGGGTGCTGACTCGCACCCTCAAGGCTATGTATGCCCTATGTGTCAACGAAGATATACACCACTCGAGGTAATATCCAGCCAAAGCCCCGATGGCATGAACTTTCTTTGCGACGACTGCAGCAACGTCCTTGTAGAAGACGACACCTCCGAAGAGTCCAAAGCCAACCAAGAGCGACTCCGCCGACTCATGGACCAGCTCAATCCCATCATCAACTCGCTCCGAAAAATCGACGAGATCGTTGTCCCTGAAAACACATTTGAGAGCTCACTTCTCACGGCCCTACCTCCGGCGACAAAAGGCACAAGCTACAAAGATACAAGCTTGCCGACGGCACGACCCGACAGCTCCGGCCGCCAAAACGGAGTGTCGCTGCAGGTCAATATCACTTCGAGCGCGGAAACAGCCAAGCTCGAGCGCAAACAAGAAGAAGACAAGGCACGGCTTGCAGAAGAGAACGCATTGCCTGCTTGGCATCAACACAGTACGGTTGGCAAGTCCATGTACTCTGGTGACGGTGATATGAAGCCGGGCGGTGGAGGGGCATCGTCTGCTGTCCTTGCTGTGGTTTCAGAAAACTCGAACCTGACGGTCAAGGAAGAAGATGGCATGGGTGAAGGAGCTACGGAGGCCAGTGCTACGGAGGATGCTGTCAACGCGTTCTTTGCCCAGCTTAGTGCTAAGCAACAGGAAGAAGATGATGACGATGACGATGATGACGACGATGATGACGATGAAGACGAGTTTGAGGATGTCACTACTACAGCGCCCATAGTCAAAGTCGAGGACTTGGACGATGATGATAGCGACAGTGATTCTGATTAAATCAATATGCATACCGGAGTACTGTATTAGTATCGGATATATAAAAAGCCTTTCAAGGCCTAGGAAAACTGCTTAAAATCCATAATTAAATGCAAAGGTTTGCTCCTCTATACTCTCTTAACTTTTAACAGGACTTCAAATGTCGCTTCTTGCCATACGCGTACCTTGGCCCTCATGGGACATGTTTTTTTTTTTTTTTTCAATTGCAAATGGCATCAGGAGCAATTTTTCCATCTACAGTGCGCGTCCTTTAACAGCTGGTATTAATCGAGGAAATGATGAGATTGAAGAACAAAAATATTAAATCTCTAGAGCTGAAAAACAAAAAATAATTAGGGAAAAAGGAGCGGCAATTACTCAAACAAATTCGTAAAGAAATAGATGCAAGAGGGGGGTGGTTGTTGTTAAACCATGGATTCAGGGCTGTCTGAATCTTCTGATTCAATTGGAGAAGCAGTGACATGACTAGGGCCTTGGATAACGAGCTCCATCTTACGAGCTCGCATATAATCAACAACGGCCTTTAATATCAAAATTGCCCCAAGAATCATCAAAAATATAGAGATCCAACCCGAGGCGTCAGTCGAGTCTATGGATATCGACGACGACGACGACGACGACGCTCCTCCTCCCCCTCCTTGATTATTGCTAAACGATCCACCCACACCCGAAGTCTTTGCATTCACATTATAGTTGTTAGGCTGATTGGGTTCAAACTCCTTCGCAGGCGCCGTTGCATCGCCAGCCACACTCGGCTGCAAATAAAACCCATACTGAAACAACGTGAATCCCAAGCCAGCTCTCGACCCTTGCTTTGCGGCATGCGACGTGTGCAAAAGGTAAGTGAGCATAAACCCAACAAACTGAAACGCCGAAGAAACCACCATATTCCACACAAAGTTGATGGGACTACCAACCGGGAGTCCCTCAATGAAAACCTCATCACCGTACCCGGATGTCATGATTGTGGTTTCCCAATACGGCGGCGTCTGATCTGCGGCCGCTTCTTCGTACGTGGGCGGGAAATCTTCGTTGTTGGGTCCGTCGACCTCGGGCTTGGCAGTAATGTTGGCAAAAACTCCGTCGTTTTGGTTGGCTGCTCCACCACCACTACCAGCCCCGGTTAGCGATCGCCCTAAACCGCCTAGCCAAGGAAGCCGGCTGAATAGACCATCACGGCGGATGGGCCTAGGTATCGAAGGAACAGATACACGCGGCGGCTCTGTTTCGGATCCAATAGCTGTAATATTAGTAGCACCCTGTTGCTGTCTCAATTCAAGGTCGACGTCAGCGTCCGTACTGGTATCTGCGTTGTTTACATGTTCAGACGAGGCGTTTGGGTCGCGGTCTTGCAAGGACTGATACCTGTCAGCGGATGACACACCTCCAAACAGCCCTCCTCCTCGTCCACGCTGCTGCGAGGTCGCCTTGCTTTGCACAATAACATGCCGATCATCATCCCAGTCCTGTTCTTCTTCGTCGAGCTCACTATCACTGGACCCACCAAAGGCGTCCACCAGATGGTCGAGCTCTGCACTTGCGCGAGAATGGAACGAGGGGGGAGGGCTCGAGGGCGAGGGCGGTATATGCGACGAACGAGGATGAGGTGCCTCGAATATAATATTAGAAGTGTGTGAATGGTCAACTGGGCCGGTATTAACAGCACCACTGGTACCAGAAAGTCTCGCGTATGGCTGAGGGGCCATTGTTTTCTTGTTTTCTTGGGGGGTTTTTTATGTTTTTTTGGTTGTCGGTTTATATATATTGTATTGGTGATAATGCAGAGATGAAGTGGGAGATAAAAATAGAGAAAAAATGGGAGATTTCAAATGCGGAGGAAGAGCAGGAGCAGGAGCAGGAGGAGGAGGAGGAGGGGGGTTAGAAATAAGGGAGTCAGAGAGGGAGACTTCAATGGTTTTTATATTTCTCAAATAAAGAAACTTCAAGTCCTTTTTGTTCTTCAGGTGGCAACTGCCCAGACTTTCTTTCCAGGTAATTCCAGAATTTACACCAATTACATCAATTACATCAATTACGCCAATTAATTAGGACCATAGTCAGACTGACACAAAGATAAAAGGCTGAGCACAAAGGCTCTTTATTCATGGGTTAGGTTTTACGCTCCTCCAAATCGATTTTAAATATGAGCCCTTCAAGTGCTCTTTTTCAAAGGCTTGAGGCAGGCATCTCTGTGCTGCAATAAGTTTATTGCTCAAGTAAATGTGCTCAAATATTTAAACTAACAATCAATCAATTTGAATATATAAAACATTACAACCGGCTTCTCTTTTCAACATTATTAAAATCACAAAAATCTCTAAATTGACCTGATCCCGAAACTAAAGGTAAGCATAGCCCAATTACTATTTCAATACTGTAAAACTTAAACGACAAAAAATGCATCATCAACTAAACGTCCAAACAAAAATCTATAAAATCACCAGTGAGGAATGCCTCCCTGGTCCTTTGCCGTTTGCCATGACCCTGCCATGCCCTGAATGTTCTTCTCTGAGCCATCAGCGGGGGTCTCTATCGACTCCCCAAAGAAAGCGTTTTTAATACGCTTTATAGCAGAAGGCTTGCCGGCCTCGGCGTCATCAGCAATCAAAACGCTGGCAGGACGCTTTACTGTAGACACTGTGGTGGCAAAATTGCCAGTCTGAACTCCCTCAGACAAAATACGGCGGCCCCAAGTTCCAGCAGCATGGTCGCCGGTTTCGTCACGGGCCTGTTTAAGAAAGGGAATGAGTGCCGTACCTCCTGTTCCTCGCTCAACCTTCTTTTTTTCACCATCACCGGCGGTGGCAAGTCCTTCCCGCTTGGTGAGGTTTTCACCCTTCAGTTTTTGCTTTGCGGCTTCCCGAGATTGAATGATTATATACCTTGACACAATTTGAATGTGTTTGTCACGGAAGTTGCGCAGCATGGCAAGGCAAGCATCATATGAAATGACAAGTGCGGGTTCTCGCTCTGCATTAGTCACGACAAACTCCCGAATTTCGGCTACTTGTGCCAAGTCCTCGAGAAATTTGCGGTGCTTGATGGGCATGTAGTTGCGCATTTCAAGAAGAAAGTTGTTGCTCTTTTCACGAGAGCGTTGCTTCTTCTTGTCTGCTTCAGAAGTGGCAGTGGTGGGAAGCACTTCTTTACTTTTGCTGCGGGTGCCAGTGGCATGGTGCTCTACATTGAGTATGAGATCCAGAGCTTGTATGAGTGAACTTTGTGCGTTGCTACCTCCTGCATTTTGACGGTAGCCCTCTTCATCTCCGTATCGGACTCCATGTGGGAGCCCCGCTTCCTCCATATTCTTCCATCCAGCCAAGTATGGACGGAGTCGGAAATAAAACGTATGAGGGTCGCACATTTCAAACATGCGCATAAGAGTGGTGGTCAGAGCATCGATAGCTTCTGCCATCATCTGAAGATTTTTTACGACAGCCTCGGGGTCGTCATCTCGGCAGCCCTGGATAGCACTCAGGCCAGTGGTCAAACAAGGTGCACCTTGGCGCTCAATGGCTGTGCTTACTAAGTAGAACCAACTCTCGTCAATGGAACCGGTAAAAGTATTGAGCGTTGCCAAATTGTCCAAGTCCCAGTCCTTTGGATCAACTGGAAAGATTGTCTTGTGATTCCATAGACATAGGCCGGCATAAGTTGCAATAGGAGGCAAGTCGAAGTGGGCAGAAGCAGCGAGCCATGGCTCTGCTAGTTGCTTGGGGATGTGGTCGCGAGGAGAATCGCCAGCCCATACATAGCCATGGGCGATGAATGCAAGAATCGATACTGCTCGTTTCCACTCAGGTTCTGATCTGAGGTGGTCAGTAGAAAGTAGGGGCATGCGGTCGACAAGTAGCCTGACTTTTCGAGTAAGAACGAGAGCGGGAAGGTTTTCCACAATGTTCTCCCAAGGCTCGTAGTAGTCATCGGGGAGTCTTTTCAACGGTAGAGTATCAGGTAGGAACCCAGTTGTTGGTGATACATCGTAGTCTTGTAGGATTGGAATTGGTGCGCGCATAGTGTATTTGTCGAGAAGTTAGAAATGAAGAAGCGAACAAACAAGAAGAAGAAGAAGAAGAAGAGGAGAAGAACGAAAAAAAAAAAAATGTTGAAAAAGCGGAGGAAGGAGAAAAGGAAGTGCACAACAATTGTCATGTAATCATGAAAAAATAATTCACGTGATAGTCAGTCAAAATGTCCCAAAATGGCTTCATGCATTGGGTAGCACGAGCTCTAAGTGATGATGACGATGATTAATGAGTAGACTACAGCTACTACCGGTAACTACGTAGTCTAGGACTCTTCAGAATTTCAATGGCCGGTTAAAGTTGAACAGTAGCAGCAGACTCAATGTTCATGATGTCTTAAGAAGTCACTATGCTGGATATTCATATTTCTTTATAGGCTATATCGCTAGGTCTAACTGATCTTTCAATAGCGTGAGCTAAATACTACGTACAGCTGTACTTAACGTGTCAACAATTACAGCTGTAACTGTGATCACTAATTTCGACAGGTCCAGCTTTGAATAAAATGTGCGGCTGTTAATCTGACCAATTAAAACATGTTGCTAATTAAGTCCATGCAATTATGACAGTTAAATGAGTACAGTAGGTACTTTACGCTGGGTACCAGTATATATGGGAACGTAAATTTCACAGCACGGGCTCCAATTCTAGGCAGGCACTTCTTTATTCTGTGCAAGATACACCAGTGCTTGGGCGGTGCCTATACCATATCCAAAGCTGATTCAACGATTGAGCTCAAGCTTAGATCAAGTCTAGATTAGCCATGTTATAACTCCATCAGCTTCATTAGGTAAAACTACTCCATTGCAAGCTTTCTTTAGCTTCAACAAAAAGAATTCTTAAGCTCCCAACTCCCAATCAGGAAATAACAAACACTTCTGAAGTATTTCAACATCCCAACCTTGCGATAGTCAGACTTAGCCCTGACCGCGAAGCAAATTTAAACATACGGGACCCGTTTTAAGCTTGTTATTTATGAAAATTAGTTAGATAATTTAATAAATAACAGAAAAAAAAAAAAAAACAATGACATGGAAAACAGTTAGGAAGTAAAGCCTGGACTACCCGGCAGGGCAGTCAGACTAGCTATCTACTACGTATATGTCATAGACTAGCTAAGTAAATGTTACATAAGCCACAACAGGCAATAATAAGGACAAGGCCTACGTCAACATAGCTAGCACAGCAGCCCTCAGGGAGCACAGCTCGGTAGAGATGGGGATCCCGACCTTGCCATACTTTGGGAAGAATAATAAGAACTTGCTGGGCTAACTCTAGGACCGGCGCGCCAATAGACTATATACCGTAATACGAGCATACCACACCCAACACGGCTTCCCAAGGGAAATGCGCCTTTATTCATAAACAAATAAATGGCCGGCGGCTAGTTGTGCACGCCATATTCCAACCCAGGCAAAAAGTACTTACTTTCAGAACTTCGGAGAAATGTGGAAGTAAAATCAAGAATTTAATAGGTTCTTTCCGAATTGTTCCGGTACGAGAATATTTTTATTTTGCAAGGAGCCTCTTTGCTCTTCGCCCACTAGACGAGGTAGTCTAGAATCTAGACTCAAGACCATACAGCAGCTGGCTGGGCTACGGGTATGTGTTGGTGGATGCTTATATTATTATGCTCATCGGAGACCGGAACTGTCGAACCCATGGGAACCGTACCTAAAGCAAGGTACACACACAAAATAGCGTCAATGTCAGGATATTTACAATACAAGGCGAATATAATCTAGAAATCGACCGGAAAAACTAAGAAAAAGCTATCTCAAGTACGCTTTTTGTTCAATTCAAAGGCTACCGGATTAAATGTCAGTTGATATCAAGGGTTTAAATAGCATTTTGGTATTTTAGTTGTCTATCCGGATAGCACACCTTACACAGGCTTACAGTACAAGGCCGTAGTCTAGAATATTTTCTCAGGGCTGTAATTTCTATAGTTATCTCTAACCAACTTGACAAATGCGCGCAATAGAAACGCAATGAAACTCCGACTTCAGCACTAAACAGACCAGTTGCTTATCTCGCACTACACTTTACACACAGTTACTAACGGCAAAGTGAGTCCCATCAATATTTTTAAGGCCCGTTGATATAGCTCATCTCAAACATCAACACTCGGATCTCTAAGATCCCTTAACACTCTCATGTACACACTCTCGTAGGCCTGTTAATACTGCAGCCGTTTCAACGAGATTTATGCGGGACCGCTTCTTTTACTTCTATTACCCCCTCGCACACAATGGCCTCTTCTATTAGAAGATCAGTATCAATTGCGTGCCCCGATTAGCCAGCTAACGCTAAGTGATAAATATGTTTTTTTTTTCAATAACTGCGAGCCCTTCGGTTTGCAGAAACCCACGAAAAGATCTTGCTGAGAATATATAAATACTCGTCTACCGACCTTCAAGTTCTCGTTTCATTCATTCCATTCTCATCCTACATCACAAACTCACAAACTCACAAACTCACACTCACATTCTCACAAACACCCCAACACAAACTCCTCCAACATGAAGACTAAGTTCACACGTCTCAATACTCACGAGGGCACCATCGACAGTACCTACAGTGTAAGCACATACCCTTCGAAACAACCTGTCCAACTTCTAGCTAACGCTGAATCAATAGGGTGCTGAACTCCTTACCACTCCTTACTTGAATAAAGGCTCGGCCTTTACTCTTCAAGAAAGAGAAGACCTGGATCTCGTTGGATTGCTTCCTCCTTTCGTCAACACTCTTGGTAAGTTTAGCTCCTTAACTCCTCAAGTAGCCCCTCTAACATCCGCCCAGAACAACAGGTAGCTCGCGCATACAGACAGTACCAAACATGCCCAACTGATCTGGCAAAAAATAGTTTCTGCACAAGTCTGAAAGAACAAAACCTTGTCCTCTACTACCGCTTGGTATTAACTCACATCAAGGATATGCTCAAGATTGTAAGATATATTTCACATCACCGCCCCAATCCCATTTCCCTTCTAACAGCGTTGTAGATTTACACCCCTACTCAAGGTGAAGCCATAGAAAAATACTCTCAGCTTTTTAGACGTCCAGACGGCTGCTTCCTGGATATCATGCACCCCGGCGACATTGAGCGAAGTCTCGCTGAGTTCGGTGACGCCGATGATATCGACTATATTGTCGTTTCCGACGGAGAATCTGTATGCATAATTCCCTTTCTTTTCATAAACTCATCTAACACTATTAGATCCTCGGAATTGGCGACCAAGGTATCGGTGGTATTGGCATTTCCATTGCCAAGCTCAACTTGATGACTCTGTGTGCTGGTATTCATCCTACTCGTGCCATTCCCGTGGTTCTTGACACTGGTACCAACCGTGAGTCGCTTAGAGATGACCCTCTGTACTTGGGTAACAAGTTCCCCAGAGTAAGAGGAGAAGCTTACGACGAGTTCATTGAAAAGTTCCTCATGTCTGTCAAGGAGCAATTCCCTAAAGCCGTAGTTCACTTCGAAGACTTTGGTGTACTAAATGCACGCCGCATTCTCTACAAATTCCGCGAAAGACTTGCCTGTTTCAACGATGATATTCAGGGAACCGGTGCTGTAACCATGAGTGCAATTGCTTCTGCCATGCGAAGCCTTCATCAAAACATTTTGGATGCTCGCATTCTCATCTTCGGTGCTGGTACCGCTGGTATCGGAATCTCAGAGCAGCTCGCAGACCACATGGAGACCAAGGGTCTTCCCAACGACGAGTGCAGGAAAAACATTTGGGTTGTTGACCGATTTGGTCTTGTAATTAAGGGCCAAGAAAACCTTTCACCTGGCCAGATTCCATTCGCGACTGATCCTGAGAACGCGGAGGGATATGATACCACCTCTCTTGTTGAGATTATTCGTCATTTCAAGCCTCATGTACTGATTGGATGTTCTACCTTGGCTGGTGCTTTCACTGAAGATGTCATCAAGGAGATGCACAAATATGTCGAGCGCCCACTTGTCATGCCTCTTAGTAACCCCACCAAACTGGCTGAGGCCAAACCCAAAGATGTTCTCGAGTGGACGAACGACCAAGCCTTAATTGCCACTGGCTCGCCTTTCCCACCTGTCAACGGCCGCAGTATTTCTGAGAACAACAACTGCTTTACATTCCCTGGTATCGGTCTCGGAACTGTTCTTTCACAAGCAACTTACATTACCAAAAACATGATTGCAGCCTGTGTTGACAGTTTGGCTTCACAATCACCCATACTCACCGATTCGAATGGTGGTCTTTTGCCCAGCGTGAGCAACATTCGTGAAATTTCAGCCAAGATTGCGACCTCAGTAGTTCAACAGGCCATCAAAGATGGTGTTAACCGGGTTCCTGCCGAGGATATTCCTGAATCATATGACGAATGCTTGCTCTGGGTCAAGTCTCAGATGTGGAAGCCTGAATATCGTCCTATTCGCAGAGTTGATGCTCTTAATTAGAAGAATTCTCAAGAATGAAAAATTAGAAAAAAAAGAAAATAGATGGATTATAGAGTCGACTAGCCTAATTAGTATATCTTTGACAGCCACGTGAATTGAAAAAATTATTTAGAAAATTCCAAGAGTCGCGACTTCACGTAGAAATAGAATCACCAACAACTCAGAATTCTGTTAATTAATTAGAAATGCCTGAGCTAGGGGAAGTAGCACACGCTACATCCTTGTTACGTAAATTTCTCGCAGGCAAAATCGTGAAATCTATTGTTGCCCAAGAGGACCCCATTGTCTTTGTGCAACCGCTCACAAGAACTGTTCTCGAGCAAACCTTCGTAGGCAAGAAACTCACCACCATCGAACGGCATGGCAAACTGTTCTGGGCGCAATTCGAAAACCACCCCAAAACGTTGATGATGCATTTTGGAATGACAGGGTGGGTGGTGATTAAAGGATATACAACTGAGTTTATAGTCATGGAAAATGGTGGCGATAAAAAGGCCATGCAATTGGCAGCAGATAAAGAGAAGAGCTCAACATCAACTAATAATAGCGAAGGAGAAATATCTAAATACTTTGAGTCCTCGACAGCGTCTACAGAGCAGGAAAAGAAAGACCCAGAGCCTGTTCCTCCCGCAATTATCAAGATCCCCATCGACGCTGAAAATAAACAAGAATGGCCTCCTCGGTTTTGGAAGTTTCAGCTTTCAATGGAAGACGGTACTGAGATGGCATTTATTGACGCCCGCCGTTTAGGTCGTGTTCGCCTAATTGACGCAACAACCACTGAAGAGCTCCATAAGCAAGAGCCCCTAGTACGTAGTGGGCCCGACTATTCCAAACCTGAAGAAGCGTTGAGTGTTGACAAGTTTGTGGCGCTTGTGAGTAAAAGAACAGGCGCGATAAAGTCGTTGCTCATGGACCAGGCGTTGTTTGCAGGGATTGGAAATTGGTTGGCGTAAGTTTTAGTGGAGTAACTTGGGCTACAGAGATAGAGATAGAGTCAACTAACGGAGAATGATAGTGATGAGATGCTGTTTCAATCCAGAATTCACCCTGCACAGCCGGCAAACACAATTCCTGAAGACAAACTGATACTCTTACACACAAAAATCATTTCCATCTGTTGTTTTGTGGCCAAGGTAGAAGGTAATACGCAGGCATTTCCTCGTGACTGGCTTATGCTGTATAGATGGGGAAAAGCCCGCAGTGGTAAAAAAGGCGGTACGAAACAAAAGACAGCAGAGGGGTACACGGTAGACCATGTTACGGTTGGTGGTCGGACAAGCACGTTTGTACCTGAACTTCAAAAGCTTTCAGGAAGCACGAGTCGTCCATCTAAACGAAAGGCAGAAGGCACGGCTAGTGCTACTACTACTACAAAATCAAAGAAAGCCAAGGCCATAACTAAAAGCGAACCTGCTGAGCCCAAGTCTGAGCCTGGGTCCGAGGTTGAGGATAAGTCGTCTGAACTTGAAAAGCCAATCAAAAGGACTCGAAAAAGGCAACCAGCCTCAGCCTTGTTTAAGAAGACCGAGGAGGCCAAGGATAAGAGTGAATTATTGAAAAGCGAGTTACGCGGAGAAGAAAGCGATGGCGGCGACAACTACAGCGGAGAAACTGTCAAACCTGCCGCTGCAGCCAACAAACGTGTCAAGGTGACTAAAGAGAGTAGAGTGCCGAAAGCAGCGGCGGAAGCAAAGACGAAAGGGAATAAAGTCAAAGTCGCAACATCTATTTCAGTGAGTAGCACGAGAAAAACACGGGCATCAACTAGAGCCGCTAAGAAAGATGGCATCTAAGACTCTAAATAAACAGAATCAAATGTAAAAATTGCATTTATGCGAAAGCCGCATGCGTAGGAGTCTATCCGGAGTGGGTACAATTACTGTATGTGTTTCTCATCCGATGCTATCACTGATCCCGCTCATCAAAAACGTCAAGAGACTCCAAAGTAAACAATAAGAGACATGTGTAAAAGGTCTACTACGTAGTAGCTGTATTCACAGACTACAACACTGCTCGAATACTGGCCGGCATAGGTTTGAGCAAATTCAACTGAACTTTACTTCATCTTGGCTTTGAGACGTTTCTGCACGCGCGCGCAACTGCTGTTGTCGGTTCAACTTACAATTGGTTGGCAACTTGGGTCCTTATGCTTGTAACACGCGTGTTCCTCGGTTGCTAGTACCGCGGTATAACTAAAACATTGGAATATTACACGCCAGACACCAGACTCCAGACTCCAGACACCAAAAGAGCCTGTAAACTGCGTCGACGGCACCGGTACACGAATTAATAAACCAAATTTATAAATAATTTATAAATAACGGGTGTTATGGCATGAACTAGAACAAGCTGGCCATGTTATCAGCAATGATTCAGCCATCATTAAAAAAGCTGCCATTCCCACCTTTTCCCTTTTCTCTTCTTCCCTTTCACTTGCCTCATACATTTTCTCTTGAAAATTCATAATAAAATGTCAATTGCATTCAGAAGAGCTCTCTCTACTGCGTCTAAGCGCATTAGAAAAACTAGGCTTTCCGTCGAAGGCCCCATTGACTGTTCTCTCACTGTATGTTATTGGCTCTTGTGGATTTCCATGGATTCTAACACTATTATAGGCACACCATTTACTCAATAATCCTACTTTGAACAAGGGTACTGCCTTTCCTGCTAAAGAACGTGAGCTGTTCAATCTGAATGGCCTTCTTCCTGTATCTAATAACTCCCTTGGTATGACAAGCAAGTTTCTTCACACTATCATTGCTAACACTCCTTAGAGGATCAAGTTCAGCGCGCATACAAACAATTCTCGAAATGTAACACTGATCTCGACAAAAACTCTTTCTGCCAGAGTATGAAAGATCAGAATCAGGTACTTGAGCTTTTCTTCGACTTTGCACCCATAGTTTACTAACCTGATAGGTGTTGTATTATCGGATGCTGCTTTCCCACATTAAGGAAATGTTTGGCATTGTACGTATATGCTTAATTGGCCCATTAATAATCTCTGACAAATTTTAGATCTACACTCCGACCCAGGGAGACGCTATTGAGAGATACTCTAGTCTGTTTCGCCGACCTGAAGGATGCTTTTTGGACATTAACAACCCAAGCAAAGAAGAAATCACGAAGAGACTTTCTACCTTTGGTACTGATGAGGATATTGACTACATTGTCGTTTCCGATGGAGAATCCATTCTTGGAATCGGTGATCAAGGAACCGGAGCAATCGGCATTTCCATTGCGAAACTGGCTCTCATGACCCTTTGTGCCGGAATCCATCCTTCTCGTGTCATCCCTATCGTTCTAGATGTCGGCACTAACCGCAAGACTTTGCAGGAAGACCCCTTGTACTTGGGTAACAGATTTAGCCGAGTAAGGGGTGAAAAGTATGACGAATTCATTGAGAACTTTGTTCAGAGCATCAAGACTAGTTTCCCTAATGCAGTACTTCATTTCGAGGACTTTGGCGTCAAGAACGCTCACAGAATTTTGGACAAGTACAGCGATGAACTTGCTTGCTTCAATGACGACATTCAAGGCACTGGGGCTGTTACTTTGAGTGCAATTACTTCTGCTCTCAAGACCATTAAACACAAAATCACCGATTGCCGCATCTTGATTTATGGAGCTGGCAGTGCTGGTATGGGCATTGCCGAGCAGATTACCGACCACTTGCTCACCAAGGGTTTGACTGAGGAAGAGGCAAGGAAGCAAATCTGGTTAATTGACAGAGACGGACTGCTTACTGCAAGAAGTCAAAACGTTTCGGATATCCAAAAGGCCTTTGTAGTTAGCGAGGAGGATTCTCAGGGATTTGATACTACATCGCTTAAAGAGATTATTGCGAGATTCAAGCCCCATGTTTTGGTTGGCTGTTCCACTCAGGCAGGTGCGTTCACCGAAGAGAGTGTGAAGGAGATGACCAAGCATGCTCCACGCCCCATCATTTTACCTCTCAGCAACCCCACACGTCTCCATGAGGCCGTCCCCGCAGATCTCATCAAATGGACCCATGGCCAGGTTCTGGTCGCAACAGGTTCTCCATTCGCTCCAGTCAATGGGCGAGTGATTTCAGAAAACAATAACTGCTTCACGTTCCCTGGAATTGGCTTGGGAGCTGTCTTGTCTAGATCCACACGCATTACAAAGAACATGATTGCAGCTTGTGTAGATTCGCTTGCTTCGCAGTCTCCTATCTTGACAGACCCTCAAGGTGGGTTGCTCCCCGATATTATTTCTATCAGAGAAATTTCCGCTAATGTTGCTGCGTCAGTTGTGAAGCAGGCAATCAAAGATGGTGTTGCGCAGGTTGAGAATGAGAAAATGCCAGGTACTGATATCAATGTCAAGGTCCCTGAATCCTATAACGAGCGACTTGCATGGGTGAAGTCACAGATGTGGACTCCTAGCTACAGAGAGTTAAACTTGATTGAAGAGGAAGAAGTCGAATAAACTAGGATAGAGCAGGGCTTCAGTAGGCTACTGTAATTGGGAATCGACTTTTTATCAGAGAATGGAATACAACTGAAAGAGAATTAAAAAAATAAATATTTAAAATTATTATCATACTAAATTACAAAAGGTAAAAACATTGGGTACTTCTTTTCATCCAGAGACGGAATAGAAAAGCTTTGGCTTTGACTTTGGCTAATGTTTCTGCTACCGCTGCTGCTGCTGGGCGATTTCGCTTTGGGTTTCACAAGCTCAAACCAAACCGCATCAGAATTGATCTCACTCAAGCTGTCTTTGAGGTCCGAATAATTGTGCATATCCAAAAAGGGTCCAGTAAATTCCAACATTTCAAAAAACACACTTGTGTCCAGTCGGGTATATTTGGCGACTTGAGCCAAACAGGATATGACACTGTCTAGTATGCGTCGCTCAGATGAATACTTTGGGAAAAAATGGTCGCGCTGGCCGCTGCTGCCATGGGACACAATATTTAACTTTCGGTTCACAGTTCTGTTTGGTGTCGGTTGTGGGATAGGAAGCGCGATAATGAAAAGCTTGATCTTTTGGTGCCAGACTTCAGTGATTCTTGTTGTCATGAAGTCCCGTGCATACCTACATAGTTCGCCAATAACCTGTAACACTGCTTCGACAATAAAGAGTTCGTTATTATTATTATTATTATTAATATTTTGTTGGTTGTTGCTGTGGTTGCTGTTGTTAACATTGTCATCTAGTGAAAGCATTGTGACTAAAACAGGCCATATGCTATTCACAAGTGGCAAGAATTGTTCTTGATTAGATGCAAGAACAGGTAGTGACTTGGATGTGAGGTCAAGTAACAGTTTGCGGAGGTTGGCGGACTCATGGGTGAGGTACCGGTCAGTGTAGCCCGTAATCTTTTGAATGAGGTCGTAGGAGGACTTTGGAACTGGGGAAGACCATTCTTTGAGGTCTTGCTCGGCATCATTATCCATGGAGGTGGTGAGATCAATGTCCCCTTCGTTAAAGTCGGTCAAGTCTTGGTCGTCTTCATCATCACTATCAGCCATTTCGGCGTCTTTAGCTGACGCATCTGCTTTGAAGGGTTTACCATCATGGGCCACAAAATCATCATCTTGGTTGACTCCCTTTGCATCATAGAAATCCGGAATCTGTGGTTTGACAGTCAAGCTTTTGACAAGATCTTCAAACTTGGTGGTATGAACAAACCTCGCCTCAATCACTAACGGGTCCTTGCTTGTGTTTTCCAAAAGTAGCTGGTTGTATCCTTTGCTGGTCTCATCTACAACTGATTCCAGGGCCTGGAAAACTCCATTTGTAATCATCGAGTACCCATGGTAGTTGTCTAAAATCACAAACAACGACTCTATAACATCATCAAGGTATGGAATGATTTTGATGCCTGTCAATTTTATAAGCGTCTTCAGGTTCAACGGGCCCTGTGGAGAGAAGTCCAAGGTATTGAGCTTGCTTGACAGCGTATCAATAACATAATCAGAGTTATCAACAAGCAGCTCACGTAGACTAGAATACTGACAGGATTGAGCAACCGTGATGATAGTTTTCTGGGCTGACTGGCGCACCGCTACATTTGGAGAGCCCAAGAAATCCACCAGAGGGTACAATACATCCATAAGCTCAGACTTGAAGTCTTGACCCATATACCTGGCCACGCTTTCCATTCCCTGTAAAGAAAAACACAATATGGCATCACTGTATCTCTCACTTTCTTTTTTCAAAGAGCCTCTTGATAATGAAGAAGAATTCGCTTCAGTGAAAACATCTGAGCAGAATGAATACATTTCAAGTGCAAGGTCGTCCTTTTGTGGGCGCGAAAGTTGACTTACATCTGTATCATCCACCAAAAGCCAGTTGTTGAATTCGTCTGACCCACTTTTGACTATTCCCTCAAACGTATTGACAGCCATCCAAGTAACGAGGGTTTTGGTTGATAAGCTTCGTGGATCTTGAAGCTGAAGCATTAAGCTCTCAAACCCGGTAGAAGTTGTAGCCAGGGCACCTGTGAACGACAGCGCTTCTCTAAGCTTAATTTCCAACGACTTATTCATCAGATCAAACCCGAGATCAGTAAATAAATTGACATCTTTGGAAACTGGTGTTAATGCAGTTGACATTGCCATTTTAGTGAGTTCACTAGATTGAGGCAAAACGCCAGGAAGTAGCCTAACAGAAGGCTTAAGAACGAGTGCTTCTTGCAAAGTCCGTAACAGCAAATTTTGAAAATACTCAATATCTGTACACTGAGCGGACAAAAATGATGACATGACCTTCATACTTGTTATGATGCAGCTTAGCACAAGCACACCCTGAGATTCATCACTAGCTGTTAAAAGCCGAGGAAGTGATTCAATCCAGTCATAAACTCTTTCTTTCAAAACATCTCTAACAGATTCGTTTTGAGCCAGTATCAAGCCAAGCTGAAAATAAGCGGTCTCCGTTAGTTTGGGCGTAACGCTATTTTCAAAGCTTGCAATGGCAACAACGCTATCAATAAACATTGATACACAGTTGTCTAATGCATATGATGAAGATGTGAGAAGGTCGAGAGAAAATCGGAGCAATGCCGCGAGTACTTCATGTTTAGAATGTGATCGTAACGGCGCAACCGTATTGAGGGACAGCTTCACTTGCGCTTTAGAAGCAGTCAGCCAAGATCTAGTGCGAAATGCTTTCACATCCAAGGGGATTTCGTCTGTCTTTTGAAAAAGCGATAGACTCGCGTCATTGAAAGTTTTCCCTAGTGTGGATCCAAAGAGGTCCACCGCTTTCACGAGAACCGTATAATGGCGCTTAGAATCTCTCTGTGCTAAAATTTTTGTCATTTTCGATACTATTGCTGGAGTCATAGGTGCCAATATATCTCCATCTTTCATAATCACCGATGTTAGCGTTAGAAGCGCCTCCAAGCTATTTAGCTGTAGTTCTATATTGTCTTCTCCTAGAACGGCACAGTCGAGCAAAATAGTAACAGTATGTGCTAATGATGGCAAAAGTTCAATTCCTGCACTGAACTCTTTCAGCAAGGCTGGTAAACGAGATATAACTAAAAACAGAGAATTGATGGCTTCACATCCAGCTGCCCCAGTTTCGTTTAGCTTTAGCTTATCGTTTGATTTCGTGTTTGCGGAATTCGAAGGGGAGCCGCCGACAAGCATTGTAAATAGCAATAGTAGCTGTTGCGCCATATCAGGCTGCAGAGAGTAAGACCAAGCATTCTTGATGATAAAATTCAGTATTCGAAGGACGAATTCAGTAGTGCGATCTCCAAGTTTCTGCTTCTGCAGAAGGTGAGAGATGGGGAAAAAGATGTACTCTCCAAACTTGGCATCGAATAACAGATCTGGATTCTCAAATGTGAGTAGCGTATTATATAACTTTTGCAGGCTATCTGAGAGTTCTCGTGAGGTGGGGTTGAATAGTCTGTCAGGTACGAGTGCAAACTTAGAGATTGCAATGCATTGATCTTTGACCTAATACTGTTAGTTTATGAAAAAAGCTATAGCTAGCAAACTTACCTTTGCGAATGCCTCTTTCCTTTGCTCTTCTATCGTCGTCATAATTCAAGGCCGGTTCCGATACAGATCAGTGGCACCGGCGTACAAATGTCAGCAATATCTCGAGCGCTTACACAATAAATTATAAATTCAAGTACATATCACATGACCTGGGGTAGGGCTAACATATTTGAGTCTGAGAATAATACAGTCTGACAGTTGTATTTTCACACATATTTAAAAGTTTTCACTTTCCAATCTTTCTCTTTCTATTTCCTTCTCTCTATCTATCGAACATCAACAGGCTTTTTTCCAGAACAGTAAGTCATACCCCGATTTAGGTCTCGTCGGAATCTTGGTAGGGGAAATCCAGGATGAGGGCGATACACCTTTATCATTCAGCACTTGCAAACTGAATCCTTGTGTAATTGCGCACTTGGACACTCTCTTTGCTCATGACAATGACTTTCTGCGCGTAGACACATTCGCCCAAGATACCCTACTAACATAGATGTTAGTATTTAATATAACAAAATGACTCGCACTTCTGTCCTCGCTGATGCTCTTCAGGCAATTACCAATGCTGAAAAGACTGGAAAGAGACAAGTTTTAATCAGACCCTCTTCTAAGGTCATCATCAAGTTTCTAACTGTTATGCAAACTCATGGTATGCCTCTTTCCCTTTTCAATTTTTTCCTTTTTTTCTTCGTCCCTATATTTTCGAGCTGATAACTGGATGGCCTGTCGGTTTCTACGTCCCTTGCTGTCTTTTAAGTGCTCGATATATCAGATTTTACAGGAAATCGCTTCTTACACGACGGTTAAGGCTATTGCTCTACCTCTATTGTCGTTTACTTTTTCTTGACACGCTTTTTACCAAACATAATATTTAATGACTGTATGTCGCATACCGGTTACTAACATTTGTTATTTAGGTTATATTGATGAGTTTGAATTTGTTGATGATCACAGATCTGGAAAGATTGTTGTTCAGCTGAATGGTCGTCTGAACAAGGCTGCTGTTATCTCTCCCAGATTCAATGTTAGAATCGATGACATTGAGAAGTGGGTCACCAACTTGCTGCCTTCTAGACAGTTTGGTTACCTCATTCTCACCACTTCTGCTGGAATCATGGACCACGAAGAGGCACGAAGAAAGCACGTTGCTGGTAAAGTGCTGGGATACTTTTACTAGAAGTGTTTCTAAAAGTTGTAATTTTTTAGCTATTTATGATTAATGTATGGTGTTTTCGTTTAAAAATGAGATGTAGAAATTTAAATTTGGGTCCTACTTCAGCCCCCAGTTAACTATCGATATCTATCGGGCTGTTAGACTTAGACCAAACCTTCAAACATTACAGCCAACAACTGCGAAATGTCTACTACACAAGTGAGTAAAACAGATATCCATAGACTAAATCTACGGACTGCTGCTAATTACCAATGGTGCTTCTAGGGTCCGACTAGTGCTGAGGTTCGTTGCATCTGTTCTGTGCTAAACTTGCTTTAACATTGATAGTCTCTACTGACGGCTTCTCTTGCTGGCGTTTCTGCAGCCGCCGTCGAGAGTCTCATTACATGTAAGCATACGATAACCGGTTAGACAGTCCTCCTTCTTTTTTACGGATGTCTGTCTCTCTCTTTCAGTGTTAATTTTCAAAACTAGACCCACTCGACTTCATTAAAACTCAAGCCCAGCTTACCAGGCGAGTCAATGGCGCACGATACAAGTTACCACACGGACCGGTTCGTGTTATTTACAAGGGCGTGTCTGCACTTATTACAGGCAATTGCCTGAAAGCGTTCACAAGGTACTCGGTCTATAACATGGCGACGAAGTTTATGGCTGATAGTCACGGAGAGGTGGCCGCTCCACAGGTGGTTGTGGCCGGTATGATGACAGGTAAGTGAATTCGAGTATGAACGGTACCAGAATAACGGGCCCAACTTTTTCTGTCTTTCATCTGTGTCTAAGAGGGGAATCGTTCATCAATTGAGTACCATATATGATTCAGCTAGTTGTATTGCGTTTCTTGAGATCTAACTTGGATATCCTAGGTTTTGCAGAGTCTTTGGTGGTTGTGCCCTTTGAAAGTAAGTTGAATCCACATGTGGCCTACGCGCTACTACACACACACTATCTCCAGTGACTATAGGCGATTTTTAACACACAGTACCATTGATTCCTACCTTTAGGCATAAAAACGACTATGATTCAGCGTACACTGTATCTAAAACCTGCGGGGGTTTCTGGCACCGCTGCTGCTGCCGTTGCTGCTGCAGCAAAACTTTCAGATAAAGCAACTACTGGTTCTCATCACCATATCCATAAACTTCACGCACACCAGATCCCATCTTCACCACGGGTAGTACGGCCTAGCGCTTCATCTTCCTCCAACATTTCTAGGGCACTACCGAATGTATCACCATCAGCCAAGTCTACCACCTCCACTTCGCTTCACGTGGACCCCAACATCAAGGGACTTGTAGCCAACGTCCGTGCCATGTACGCCACGCGCGGCCTGCGTGCCTTCACTCAAGGGTTCGGGCCCACCATATTTCGGCAGGTAGCGTACTCTGGTGTCCAGTTCACGACTTACACTGCTGTGAAGCAAGCCATTCACCCACCGCAATCGAATGACCCGATGCCCATCTACAAGGTCGTATTCGCAGCCACTTTGAGTTGTATGGCGGTGGTTTTGGCTACCCAGCCCATTGATTTGGTCAAGACTAGGATGCAGAGTATTAACGCGCGCACGACGTATAGGTCGACTTTTCGTACGATTTTTAAGGTGTGTGTGGAGGAGGGGTTGCCGACTTTTTGGGTTGGCTTCGTGCCAAGGTTTGCAAAGATTGCGGGTGGCAGCGCCATTACGTTTGTTCTTTATGAGTCGTTTGATAATGTTGTGCGGAAAGCAACGCGTGAGAACCCGTTCTCTTCAGAATAATTTATTTTTAAAAAAAAAAAGGTATAGTAGGGCTTGATTTCATAAACAAAACGGTTGGCATTAAGCATCTATCATACATAAAATATCTAAACTAGTATTTTTCTTTCTTTCTTTCTTTCTTTCTCTTCTTCCATATTATCGTCCCTGTAGCATATTCAAAACCACGTATCTTTGTTCTGGAGAATACACTTCTGTTCACCCTCAGTGAGCTCACCAATGATGTAAGGAGTCTCACCCAATTCATTGAGGATTTCTGAAACCTCAGAAACATTTTCTGTCTTGACAACAAGAACCATACCGATACCCATATTTAAGGTCTTGGAAATATCATCAACAGGAACGTTGCCGGCATGTGCGAACCACTTGAAGATAGGGGGCAAAGGCCAAGCAGCCACATCAATCTCTGCGTTCAGGTGCTTGGGGAGAACACGAGGAACGTTCTCTACCAAACCACCTCCAGTGATATGGGCCATTCCCAGAATAAGGTCCTTCTTGAGAGCAGCCAAAACAGGCTTGACGTAGATTTTTGTGGGCACCAGAATAGATTCACCGACAGTGAGCTTCGTGGTAGACCAAGGAGCCTGACTACTGTAAGTTAAGCCACCGACTTCCAGAATCTTTCTAATGAGAGAAAAGCCGTTAGAGTGGACACCACTGGAAGCAAGTCCAATCAGGACATCTCCAGCAGCAAACTCCGATAACCGAGGAAGGACCTTGTCTCTTGACACTGCACCAATGCAAGTACCATTGCAGTCGTAATCACCAATATCGTAAAGACCAGGCATCTCGGAAGTCTCACCACCAATGAGGGCGCAGTTAGACTCTATGCAGCCTGCAGATACACCAGAAACAAATGCAGCAGCGGTCTCGATTTCAAGCTTGCCACTGGCAAAGTAATCGAGGAAAAAAAGAGGTTCAGCACCCTGGACAATCAGATCGTTAACGCTCATGGCAACGAGATCAATACCAACGGTGTTGTGGATTCCTGTAGCCTGAGCAACCATAAGTTTAGTGCCAACACCATCGGTAGCACCAACCAAAAGAGCGTTCTCGTAGCCAGCGGCCTTGAGATCAAAGATTCCTCCGAATCCACCAATATCGGCGTCAGCACCAGGGCGGCGGGTGGCCTTGACCTTGGCCTTAATTTGCTCTACAAAGAGGTTTCCTTCGTCAACAGATACACCAGCTTGAGCGTAAGTAATGGACTGCTTGGTCTTTGTGCTGTCACGGAACGCTCTGTAGGCAATATCCTTTCTAAAGTACTTGCCTTCAAAGGAGACCTTTTCGACACCTTCGTAGGCCTTCTTGACAGCTTCCTCAAGCGTAGAAGCGGTTGCAGAAGAGGCGATAACACGACCACCAGCAGTGACGACCTTACCGTCCTTAATTGCTGTACCAGCGTGGAAAATATAGTTGTTCTCGGAAGTCTCGCCAATGGTGATAACATCACCCTTCTTGTATTCTTCGGGGTAACCACCAGCAGACATGACAACAGTGGCAGCAAAGCCGGGGTCAATCTTAATGTCGACTGAATCCAGACGGCCCTCAGCACATGCGAGGAAAATCTGGGCAAGATCAGTATCCTTTGACAGAAGAGGCAGAACGGTCTGAGTTTCGGGATCACCGAATCGAACATTGTACTCAAGGACTTTGGGTCCCTTGCTGGTAAGCATAATACCAGTGAACAGGATACCGACGAATGGGAATCCATCCTTTCGCATACCATCAATGGTAGGCTTAAGAATAGTCTCTCTAATTTCTGCAAGTAGAGCAGGAGTACCACAGGGAGCAGGGGCATAGGCACCCATGCCTCCAGTGTTGAGACCAGTGTCATTCTCACCAATTCTCTTGTGATCCTGGGCGGGGGGAAGATCAACAATAGTGTAACCATCGGAAAATGCAAGGATGGAGAGCTCATCACCCTCGAGGAATTCCTCGACGACAACCTCATCACCAGCACTTCCAAAAGCACGGTCTTGCATAACCTCCTTCAAAGCAGCGTATGCTTCCTCCTTGGTTTGGGGAATGAGAACTCCCTTACCGGCGGCCAAACCAGAGGCCTTGATCACAACATTGTGGTCAACGGAGTCAACGTACTTTTTGGCTTCATCAAAGTCAGTAAAGTTGCCAAAAGCCGCGGTGGGGATATTGTGCTTGGCCATGAAGTCCTTTGAGAAAGTTTTGGAGCCTTCCATAACGGCAGCCTTCTCTGAGGGTCCAAAGGTGGGAATACCAACTTTACGGAAGTGAGTCTCGATCCCGTCAACAAGAGGTTGCTCGGGGCCAGGAATAACCAAATTGACCTCATTATCGACTGCAAACTTGACGAGCTTTTGAAAGTCACCAATAGAAATGTCAACATTTTGGACCTTACTGAGACCAGAAGCGGTTCCACCGTTACCTGGTGCAACATATATGGTCTTGACGGAGGGAGACTGGGCCAAACGCCAAGCAAGGGCATGTTCACGGCCTCCGTTGCCAACCAGCAAAATAGTTAAATCTGACGAAGACATTTGGGTTCTTGTAATTTTCTGAATTTTTGTTGAGAAAATAAACCAAGAAGAAGGAAGAATCCGTTGACTCTAAAAACGTGAATTTGAAGAATTTTTTTTTTTTCAATAATCTCGGCTCGGCTGATATTATGATGACTAACGATGACAAATACAATTAGATAATAACATTTGTGTATTATGTAAATAATTACACATGATTATCTAACTTGAGATATACTGTATACGTATACGGCTGTGCATGCATGCATGCACATAACACGTGCAAATTAATTTATTATGCATATCTTCACATGCAGGACATAAGTTACCCTCTTCTGGCCAAAGTCCCGATCAAATTTAAATCTGCATCGATCATTAAGTTTACGGTGGTTATCGGTGGCTTTCGAAGGCATAAATTTTCTCGGGATGCTCGTGGTTGTTCCGTAATTTATTCTTCCTTCTTTCCTTTCCTTTCCTTTCCTTTCATTCTTTCCTTTCCCTTCATTCTCATTTTAACCTAATACACAAACATGATATTTTACTCAAAGCTACCGCTACTCGCTGTTTCTATACTTACTCCCATTCTTCGCAACAATATTGTTGAAGAATCTATCGACGAAGACTTCTCTTCGAATGCAATGATTGCAACGGATGAAGTTGAGGACTGCAACCCGCCACATTTGCAGCAGTTGCAGCTCCTCCCAAAAGTGCCTGGAGACAGTGAGTTAGAGCAGGAAATAAGGCAAGCTTCTCAGTTACTGCTCATGGCTATGCGCGGTCATCAGGACAAGGAACAAAGCGGCGATGAGAAACTGAGACGGGCGCTTCTTGTCCACGCTCTTTCTAGAGTTATTTGCGCTGCCATGCCTGACGATTTAACGGAAGCTGAAGTGTGTGAACTCAGATCCTCTTTACCGTCCAAAGTGCTGGAAACTTATATAAGTAAGGCACAAGAACCTTACGTTCCTCAAAACAGACTGGAAAGTATTGTAGTAACTGTTGTACGAGCATTCTTCATTGGCCTCCAGACTGCTGCTCCCTATACCAAGCAACTAATTTTGACACTTGCTCGAGAAGAACGCAAATATAAGATTATGGACAAAGCTGTTGCTACAGGACTCAGTACACTGGAGGTTATGTGCGGTAGTACGATTGGCCGAGCAGTAATTTCGGGGTCACAAACAGTTGTTGGGTCTGTGCTTCGAGGTGTGTCTCAGGGAATGTCTGGTGCAATGGTTGACTTGAACGAGCCTTCCAAACAATCATATGCGAGGCACCAAAAAGTAGAGTAAAACACAACACATTTATTTATTTATTTATTCACCATTAAACGACATTAATACACCACGTTTTAAACAACAGTTGAAGCAGACAAGGTCCGGCCCATGATAACTGCTGTCTTTTCGCTTTGGAGCTTGTCGAGCTTCCAAATGGTGAAATAGCCTCCCTTGCCTGCTGAAAGGTCGCCTTCCACCCATTTACCATTGTAATGGCCATGACTGATGGCCTTCGCGGCAACCTCGGATTTTCCAATATAATACAGTTCTTCGTTTCTGACTTTGATAACACAGTTGTGCCAGGGAGTGGGGATATGAAGCAAGTCGTCAAACACTGGTGTAGCATCGCTATGCTTGAGACTTCGGACAATTTTGCACTCCTTGTGAGAAAGCATGCGAATGCCGAACTTGGGGCCACTGTTATTGTGAGCATGAATAGAGAGACGCACGTAGAATGGGTACATGAGTTCCACAAGGTTGGAGTATGCCTCGTTTCTCTTAATCATTTCAAAGGCAACCTTGCCACAAAGTCTCTTCTTTGCATTTTTGGACAAAGACTTGACGACTGGGTTCATTGCCAAGTCCTCTTCCATGAACTTTCTGAAGCCACGATATAATGCCAGCTTGATGGGATCCTGTTGGTCGATGAGCTCGCGCAGAATTGTGTCGTCAGTTTGGCAGGAAGCCATCATAATCTTTCTACAAGTTTCAGCGTTCGTTTCAATTTCAGTGTTCAGGTGATGAGGCAGATCCATGTGGTCAACATAACTGCTGTCAAACTTGTGAAGACTAGAGGAAAATATATCAGGAAGGGCCATGAAGTCGACAATTTCTTTATCGGCAATGTTTTTGGCCATAGTATGGAGGTGCTCTCCATACACATCGACAGCGCCGTCATCCGCACCAATGCAATCACTGAAAACATGACCATCACTGACAATCCACATTTTGACACCAGGAGGATACACGGCATTGATTTTTTTGGCGAAAGCGGCCAACTGGCGCAATGCAAGCTCCTCTCCCTTATCGGGCAAAGCTCCGGCAACTTTATCAGTATTGTGGGACTTGCAAGGGAACGCAGGAAGACATGTCTGAATCATCAATCCGCGGGAAGTAAAAAACGAAACGACTTTCTGAAAATATGATCTGCCAGTGTTGTACCATTCGTCGTCGCCAGTAATATTGCGTAGATCTTCTTCAAAAATTTTGGTTATCTCTTCAGTGTATTTTGCAGCCTGGTCGTCAGCTTTGGGTTGAGTCTCGGCCGGGCCCAAAACGGAGTTATTCAAGACCTGGCCAATGAACCAAAGATCAAACTCAGTGTCTTCATGCTGATCGGTGCAAATGAGTCCACGGGTTTGGGACTCGCCCTCAAGCTGGATTTCAAAAACTCTGACAGAGTCACCTTTAATTAGACCCTCGGGAAGAACAACTTTGGACTCATACACGGAAAAATTGTTCAAGGATCTGGATTTTCTGGATTTGAGCAAGGCATGGAACTCGGTCCACTGCTCGCGAAAGGCATTGGCATGCTTCCCAGTGATGGAATTGAGAGTACTGTCCTGATACGAGAACAATGCGAGCACTCGGCTATACACGGAGACCATGGTAGGAGAGGGGGTGGCAGGAGCAGTCATGGTGAGATAAGGCGAATAGAAATAAAGGTTGATATGTATGAAGAATTTATTTCAGAAGAGAAGTATTCAAAGTGCACAAGAGACGGATAATGATGTAGGATAGTATAATCAACCATGGAATTCGATACTATTTATATAGATTTCTTGATTTCTTGATTTCTTGTCTCGATTATTTCGCCTGGCAAAGCAACACACGGAATCTAATTCAAAGAAAGGCCGTTTCTTTGAGGCAACTGTTTCAATTGAGTATTGAGTCTCCAGTCGCAAGGCCCATATGGAATTCAGATTCAATGTTGTGAACATGTTAAAAAAAAAAAAAACTCCAAGTATAGACTGTACTACTGTGAGATCGAATGGTGTCAAGCAAGAACTCAAAATTTTTTTAAGGCTCACTACTACCGCCTGTAACCAGCGCCTACCTTAAAAAAAAAAGGCCATCTATAGATTACTGTATAACATTTCGAGATAAAGATTCTAGGCCGGTCAATCGACTTTTCAGTGTCTCAATCCGTTATGTGAATATTACGAATGGAAGATATTTTGTGATTTCGAACAAGTTCAATTCATTTTTGAAACTGAAAGAAGTTCAATGCAATTGACGTCAAATTCCGAGAGCTAGCTTAACCATTGTCAACTTAATTATATCAGGAAAATATGAACAATAAAAGTAGTAAGTATGCTAGTTCTTTGCTGAACGATGTCTGAAATGGAAACCAGCAAGATCCAAGTTAGCTAGCTGGCTATATGGCTAAATCCTGAATAATTCTTATAAGGGGTTTCTGTTTTTCTTGTGAGACTATTTGCCGTTCTAAAATGATCCGCATACTGATTTCAAACTGATTCCAGAATGATCCCAGAATGATTCGCAGAAGAAAAGACACACGGTGCGATGTCAGTTGGTAGCCGATTAGTTGTAGGCCTAGACCTACATAGTATATAACGTTTTGAATCAATGCCGTGTTGATTCTAGAAATCTTGATTGAACAGCCGTTTCAATGTTCCAATATGCAGACTTTCCAGCAATAAGAACTAATAAGAGTCGGTGCAATGAAAATGAATTGTAATTTTACAAGTACACATTAATGCACTGGATATGATGGAATAAAAAGAAAAAAGGCGTATGAATGGATTGATTGTGTTACGTTGGAATCTCACTATAGCTAGCTAGGCATCATGGGCTCTTGCGGTATATGACCAACTCAGACCAACTCAGACCAATTCAATTCAACTCAATTATAATAAGTTGTACAGTTAGATGGCAATTGAATTAAATCTGGGTATGGCCGTCTCGTCTTTAGTCATGAGTCGCGAGTCAGGAGTTGATTGATATTGTGATATTGGGACACGGACGTTTAAAACGCATTAAGTATCTACCGGTAATAAGGAAATAAGGATCACAAAAGGAACGATAAAAATTATTAGCCAAAACTAAAGCCAAAACCCCCAAAAAAATGAGACGACCTAAGATTTCTCAAATGATTGAACATGTATATCGATTATTGCTCTGAGTCGACATTTTAATATATTTCAAAGTCAAGTATACCTCCAAACAGAAAATAAGTTACACTAGCTAGAGCTCTCGTTAGATACGTTGCAGAGTCTTTGATATATGTTTTAATAGCTTTCCTGCGTGTTTTTCTTTCTATACGAAGTATTCAGACACTATTCGTGATAGGCCGGGCCCAAATGCTTAAAGAAAAGCGAACTCTACCGGTAGGGAAAAGAAAAAAAAAGTTTGTACCATGGCGGCCATTTAAGCCACACATAGACTATGTAAGGGCACACATCAGGTCAACCATTTTAAGTGAGACAAACGGATGTGCCATACCAAACTTCACGGCGCGTTTGTGAAAGCTTGATTGTATTTATAAATAGTAAACCGGAAAACACGTATTGTGCAAATTGAAAACGTCAAACGGATGTGATCTGAATCATTGCATTAAACTGGTACCTTCGAGTGATATCAACGGCCATGATTATTGTACTACGGGCATGCCCCATAGCTAGCAGACTACGTAGTCTAGTGCTAGGCGGATAGCTAACTATATATTTACTATATAGATAGTCTAAACAAGTACTAAACAAGGCATGAACGATATACTGCACTATTCTAAATTCCATTTGTAGAAAGTACATACCATATATAATAGCACAAAAAATTAGTCTAAAGTAAATTTCGATGAGTACGCCGTACGGTACATACTACATAGTATACAGGTCTGGACCGTCTGGTAGTCTATTATTCTGTGTGAGATTCAGAATATACTGTAGTAGTATAGACTCTAGAGTCAAGGCTGTTGCGTGAATGCATGCCCTGCGGTCCGCGCTAGCTTAATTTTCTTCTCGAGATATACGGTACATTGTCGTTATCTAGAGTCTAGAGTCTAGAGTCTAGAGTCTAAAGTCTAGACTACGTAGAGCTCTCTTTGACAGGTGTACAGTACTGGCAATCACTGTAGTGAGTTTAGTCTAAGCTATGCGCATAACGGCCGTATGCCGGCCCACCCCTGAAGTTGTCTCATCAATTGTCGCTAAAATTATCGAATACTGTAGCAGACGTCTAGGACCGACTCTGTACTGCACAGACTTTGAATTTAATTAGTCTATAGTTCATGAACTACAGTAAGTCTGGACTCTGTAACTAGTGCAGTATATGTGTTCCGTGTAAGTGATGGCTCGTAAATATCATTTTAAAATGACAAAAAAGAAACAAACCCACACAAATAAACATAAAAAGTACTGTAGTAGATGAATATTAAAAGTAAACACTAGCTGTAGCAAATTAACCAAAATAGTTTTTTTGCAAAGACAGCAAGCTAGCACTGCACTGTTTGTGTAGACATAGACTACGGTCACTAGCGTAGCGTCGACAACTAACAGCTCATGAGTTTATACTTATTTCAGTAACAGTACTACGTATACGAAGCCGTCTATACCTGTGTACAGTGCCGATGTCACTGAATGCAAGCTTTGTCAAATGATTTGGTAGAATATATAATAGCTATATAGTTAGTCTATATAACTAATTCTTTGATCCATGGTATTGTGGAATGCGCCAAAAAATGCCAAAAATGCCAAAAAATGCCAAGTTGTCTTAAGCTAGAGTCTATACGTAGCAGTAGTACTACTATATATATAAATATATTATAAGCTAGAATTTTTTAGCAAAAATTTAAAGATTTGAAAAAAAAAATTGCTAATCTCGCTTTTTTTTTCTTGATGTTTCTTTTTTTTTTTTGTAAGCTTGTTCAGTTGCAGCCTGTTAAGGTTGGAGGTTGGAGGTTGGAGATTGAAGATTGGAGATTGGAGATTGGAGATTAGAGGTGAAAATTCAAAAGTCAGTGCTTTGCAAAAACTTGCTACTAAGAAACAAGATATAGTCTTGTATTGTTAATGAAATGGCATCTATGCATGGATACTCTCTACATCTCATTCCCACTTTGGCATCTGCTTAAATTTGCATATATTCCGTTGAAAAGTTCTGCTATATATATATATATATAGTACTATATATATATACCTAAGCCGATTCAATTTTGATAATAAAAGGATTTAATTTTGATACTATGTCTAAGAACCAAGCTTAAAAAAAATAAAAAAGAATAAAAAAAAATACTCAAGTTGTTTTGATCCATTCACTTATGGCTTACCGGTATGGCTTGGACGGGTGTAGGACCGAGACCGACTGACTACCCGTATAGCAAAAACATTGAATATACTAGTACGTATTTATGCTTAGCTACTGTAGTTTATAGCCTACTTTTCAGCTTTAAATATCATGACTACTACGTACCGGTAGTCTGGCTTTGGGTTTGGATTTACGGTATATCGAGAGACTATACCTATATATATATAGTATATATATATACTATATTTGACAAGATTTCTACGCGAATCTCGTATTATAACTTCTGATGTAACTGAAGTCGTGAATAAGAAGAAAGGGCACTAAAGTATTGCGTTTGCTGTAGAAATCTACACACAATTGATGCCTTTATAACAGAACTATCTAACCGGTAGTTGCAAATTGCAATAGGTATATATAGATCTTTAACTGACTTTTGAACTCTACTATATGTCAATATTTGTATAAGTATATACTATATACTATACTCTCTCAATATGACTATCATGTTGTCCCACTATATATTACTCAAGAGAAAGTGGTGTCTTATTTTTATCTTCCATATCGATAGTTCAGTGAGATACTTTGAGAGCTCGCTCGCGGCTTTTGTGTGGCTATTAAAGTCTGAAAGTCTTGTTCCGTTTTGCAATAGCTAGACTATATATTGCATGTACTCTCAAATACACTTCAAGTGTATCTCTCAGTTAATTATCGAGTTTGAAATCTTTCATAGACATGACAAAGGTGTAAAGCATTACGTATAGTCTAGTGCTGTTTTGTATTGATATTTTATTTCCTCTTAAAATATTGCTACTCGCTTATAATTCTCTCATTAGCATATATAGGTCAGCGTTGTAGTCTATTTTCTCATCTTGGGCAGGCCTTCATATCCTTTAGTATCATTGAAGTCGTCTCAGGGTCATCTGTCCTAGCGTGACAATTATCGGGTTAAAATCGATCGACTATAGTCTAGCTAGAGATCTCTGACTATATAGTCTAATCTAAAAGCGCACTCAAATAAGAAGGCCCTTGAAACCTTAGGACTTGCTCTTACCATGGTATTTAGTAAAATTCAATGAGACATTGTTAGTCAAAACACTGATACACAAGAGTTGTAACATCAGGTCCTGACTGTACACACGCTTGTAGCAAGATATCCCTCGCGCGATTGATGTAGATTAGACTATGTATGCATTATTATTATAATTGTTTGAAAGACACATTAATCAAGGCGGGTAGGTTCACTATATCTATATAAAGCTATAGTAGTGCTCCGTATAATAATTGTTAAAGCTGAAATGCAAGATCTGAGATCTAAAGTTTGAAGTACATGAAGTCTACCTCGGTCCTCTGATGCCAGATAGCCATTTGATAGACCACTCTATGTAACGTTATAACCTTCGTATCTACATTTGATGAACTGTCATAAGCTAAGTCATAGCTAGCTATACGTAGCTAGAGGTCTAACTTAGACCATCTTAAGATTGAGTTTTTAGACTGCCGTATGTTTTATTCATGCTCGTAGATACACACGTGAAATCAACTAACATGTCTGCATCTGTAATCAACCCATATCAATTAGACTATTCAAGCCCTGAAATCTCATAGATTAGGCTCATCTATATGTACCTAGAATGATATAGTCTACATGCACAACTATAGTAGAGACAAAAATACATTTTGAGACCTGGAAGCCATGTTCTGAACTGATGATACTAACCCATATTTCAATATATGGGGTTTTTCCCTATTTTGAGAGCCCATTGCAAGCCAAATCTTTCGAATATCCCTACTATATGGTATAAAATGCTTCCATATAGCTACTATAGTGCAATGACACCCGAGTGCTTCACTGTATAGCCTAATCAATAGACTTATCATCTACTAGTAGAATTGAAGAATTCACAGAATTTCATACCATCTACTACTACCAGTAGTAGATCTTGAAATACGCCTGGTCTGTTCAAGGGAAGTGAACGTTGCTGGACGGTCTGGACCCCTGCACATGTGCACATGAGATTGGTAATGTACACTGTACAGTGTACACTGAGACTGAGTACAGTTCTGAGTTCGCTCTAATGAATTTCATTTGAATACGAATTCATTGTATTTGAGATAGAAGTGTGAAATTGTCGCCTCAAGTATAAATCACAAGTTGCGCACAAAAATACTAACAAACACTGTGAAGAAGTCCAAGTCATGGTCGACAGTGACTCGACACTATATATCTTGCTACTCGTAATATTGACCCATTATCACCATACGACGTACAGTATACGTGATATCAACGTCGTCATCGCAATCGTCACAAATTTGGATTTTACTGAGTAGTCAACACATGCATATGTCTTTCAATCATCAATTGAGAATACTTGCGTTTGAACACTAAACAATACGACAAGTGGTAGCTAGTCTAGTTCCAAACAGTTGTAGACCACCTGCTAGCTAGTAGTGCCCACTGCCCACTTAGCTGATATCATGAAAATAACAGCGTCGGGCCTACATAATACAGAAAACGCTCCAAAACTCTTGCCTCCTCATTTCTAAAAGCATTCTTGATTGTAAACACTGAACAATTCACCAACCCCCATTTAGATAGTGTGCTGTTGTTTGGAATGTACGTGTAGTAGCGGTGGCTACCACCACGACCATGGTGCGAGACGTCAGAATGTTTGGGTTCATACCCATTGACACCGCCGCGTACGTCTTTTGTCCTTTTGTCGTCGTCTCTTGTCTTTCTTTCGCCAGCATTCGTTGACTGTTCTGATACACAAAAGGCTGTATAATAAGCAAGATTAGAGCTACCATGACTACCGCCTGTGGAACGGATTTCTTCTGTCATACCCGAGCTCGACGTCAGAACAATGTCACGCGGAAACGACGCCGTCTTGGGAATGCTAAGCAGATTGAGAATTGTCATCTCCAACTTGCCGCCATACTTTCGTTGTGGTAACAGGCGACGAAGACTGTTGTGAGTCAGCTGAAAAAGACTACAAGCTAGCGACGTTATGTGCAGTAATGGGAGCTCTGATTGATCTCGAGGCATCAAACTAATAAAAGTTAGCAAACAACCGGTCTCCACCACCAACATGGATATAACAGAATGGTTTTAATCCTTACTGAAGAAGAGATGTACTAAAGACACAGGTATAGAGCGCACGAATGGTATCATCAGTCTCCACCATAAACGAGTCCTTCACCAACCGACAATACGTTTCCAAAAAGCCCTTGTCTGCATCATCACAATCTTTGCTCGCCTTAATACTTCCTGTTATCCTACACAACCCACGGCGTCGCTGATATCCAATTGCAGCACATTTGATCCAAAACACCTTGAGAAATTTCAAAACATATGACTCTTGGTGTGACTGTTGTTTGTAAAAAACATGTGTCGTAGTATGGGGGTGCACATGTTTACTTTTATTCACAATTGAATTAGGCACTCCCCGCCTAATAAGTGTGGCAGGGTGATATATTCGTAACGTTTTAAGCGGTACCTCAAGTAACGAGGGCCCAGAGGAAGAGCTGGAAAGCGGCGAGGTCGTCTTGACCCTGAACGAATATTGGGGTTCATGCACTAGTTTCGCAAGAGGCACATTGATGCGAAGAAAAATGTACATCAAGGCAATCCCCGGGGTATCACATACATCTGATTGCTGTTGGGTGAGCTCTACCAGCGTAGGTATAATGCTGCGCACAAAGGTGTTTGCAAGAATGGGCTCCGACTTGGGATCGAATTGACACATTTGAGTTGCAAGATAGCACGCCAAAGAGATGAGAAAAGCAGTCCGATTAGAATCAAATGGACTTTTTTTGCTTGTCTTGTTATTGTCTTTCTGCCTTTCCCACTTCCGTTGATCTCGAGCCACTTGTGCACTCGTATCCACCAACCGAATAATCGAATAAAAATAAATTTCCGCCCAGCTCCACCGCGAACTTTCTTCGCACAGCTGTACGACCGTTTGCATAAGACATGGGAAAATGGAGTACACCTTGCTCCGTGAAACGTCTATATACTCTGCGGTGAGCAGCAGCAAGCTGTCGAGGACGCGAAGATTTCGGTTTCTTTTTGATTCCGTGTCGTTATGTGTAGTGTTGGCGTCAGTGCTAGAGTCAGTGCTGGCGTGGGGGCTCTTGATGCGAGGTAATGGCGAGCTGGGGGTATTACTGGCAGTAACCCAGTCACTACTATCGGCGGTGACTGAGTAAAGCGGCGAGTCAAAAGAACTAACCGATAAGGGAATGGTTGAATCTAGATTTTTTTTTTCGTGGTCATTGTTCAAATAGGTATCTGAGTTGGAGTTGGGGTTGGGATTAGAATTGGTATCTGAACTGGAGTCGGAATTGGAACCCGAACGAGAGCCCGGGCTAGATCCCAGACATGATTTCGAACAAGAGTCTGAAGCAGAGTACGAGCTAGTATTCCCAGAATAGCTATGAAAAGAATAAGCAGCGTGAGGATCATTCAAGGCCTTTTTGACCTTGCTGATTTGGTTTTTGAGTTTAATTGTAGACCGGTCATTTTGTTGTTTACGACGAGGGCTGGTACCACAAAACAGCAGACCTCCATGATGGCGACGAGATCGCATGACAAAGCTAATGCAAAAAAGAAAAAAGAAGTTAGTGTAACGTTGGTAAACTGAGAGAGAGAGAGAGAGAGAGAGAGAGAGAGAGAGAGAGAGAGATGTCGAGGGAAAGTAATTCCTAGTTGGTGTAACACCAGTGCTGGGGTTCACAAAGAAATTTAAATTGTCAGAAATTTATTGCGTATATTTCAGCACACCCAACGTATACTCCAGCACACCCCAATATGACAAAAAGAAAAAAGGTCCAAGAGCTGCTATGGCTTGCATAGCCATAAAGTACTTTGGGTCGCTATCTCGATATCGATTTTTGGATCTTTTAGAAAGTGAGCTCTCAACCACATTCGAACACACCCTCACACAATATGGCACGACCACCGGCTTCAGCGGCGTCCACTGCCCAACGAGCCATGAAAAAAGTGGTTTTGGACCCTAAGAAAGAACGAAGGTAAGTTGACTGACTGTCTAAATGACTGTCTGAATGACTGTCTGAATGACTGTCTGAATGACTGTCGGACTGAACCAATCTACCTATTCTAACCCACAAAAAAAACAGTGTAAAACTCATTCTTATAGGAATTCCCTTAATGGTAGCCTCTTCATATGGCCTATACAAGCGACGTAAGTAACTACGACGTAAGCGTGAACAACATGAACATGAAGACGAAGTGAAATGAAATGAAATGAAATGAAAATCTAACTTTACAAAGTTGTTCTAGGCGAAGAAAAACGCCGCCAAGTCGGTGAAATGACACCAGACGGACAGCTCCGCTTCTTCAACGAACAAGAACTCGTTGAACGGGAGCGCGAGTCATGGTTTACATCTGTGTTTGGGACTGAGAGTTGGACAAATTCTGTGCGTCGTCGGTAGTAGCTAGGCTTGTTGTTGGTGGTGGTGGTGGTGATGATGGTGGTCTGAATATATTGGTCTGCTACTCTCAGACTTATGTGTCAGATCCTCTAGACTAGAGACTCAGACCCTGCTCAGTCCCCTGATCCGACCCCCCTCCGTAAACATAACTGTTACGAATTTTTTTGTAAATAATTTCGATAAATATAAAATGAAATAAAAACGAAACAAATGGTAAAAAATCAAAACAAAATGAAGCAAGATAAAAGTAAAGTAATAAAAAGTCATGAAAAGGTCATATATAGTGTGTGTGTGTGTGTGAGTGTGTGTGTTGTTGTCGGTTGTGAAAAATAAATAATAATAAAAAAAAAAAAGAACAAATCAAATCAAATTCAAATTCAAACTCGTTGAACAAGTCCATACCTTCCAACTCTTGACTGACTCTTGACTTGTGGAGATGTTGGTGATAGTAATGAAGTCGTCGCCCTATTGTTGTAGACGACGCCTTTCTTCTTTTTAGGTTGTTGAAGTTGTCCCGGGTGGTTCTGGACTGAGTAGACTGGGTGCACTTTGGTCAATTTGTATCTTGGATATTTGGGGGTCTGCGGCCTATTCTTGAGACCAAAAGGAGATGTAGTGATGTTGGTAATGTTAGTGCTGTTGTTGTTGTTGTTGTTGTTGTAAATGTTATTGTTGGTGTCGGCGTCGGCGTCGTTGGTATCGTTATCTCTATATTTACCTGCCAGAGGCATTTCCAAAGACGAATACTTTTCCATCATACCGGTAGTACCGCTGGTAGTAGATGCTCGATTCTCTTTATTATCTGCAAGACGACCTGACCCCGAATTTGGCAACACCGCATACTTTGGCAAATCCCAATTATGATACGCCATCTCTTGATCTTCTTCATCTTTCCGCTCATTATCATCTTCCAGTCCTGAACCACCAGCACCAGCACCAGCACCAGCACCAGCACAAATCTTTCTCAAGTTCAAGTTCAAGTTCAAGTTCAGCATTGAGTTAGACCCGCTTTTCGCATTATAATTGCTTGCTACAGCAGCAACAGCAGCAACAGCAGTAGCAACGCCATGACCAGCACCAGCACCACTACCACTACCACTACCGCGCGGCAAGTGAGTTTCAATAACAGAATTGAACTGATCCTCAATAGATAAAAAGTCCGGATTATATCCCATTGACGGCCCATTGGCACCACTTTTGCCGATACTGCTGCCACTCACGCTAGCACGAGATGACGACTTGGATACCAGTAACGTCGGTGACCTTACAGGAATAGCAGACACAAACTGAGAATGGGGTACAGGTCGAACAGTCAATCCTGCACGCGGCGTTGGCGTTGGCGTTGGCGGTCGTCGCCCCACTTGTGATTTAGGTTTTGCTTTTGCTTTTGGTCCTGATTTTGGTCCTGATTTTGGTCCTGCTTTTGGTCCTGCTCCCGTAGCACTCGAGGTCGAATGCCTTGAACTAGGGCGATTTGAAAGTTGCGGAAGGTTACAAGGAGGCGGAGGTCCAATAAATCCAAGCCCAAGTCCACCAGTACCACCAGCACTAGCAGGCGCAATTGCATGGGAGGTCTGAATTTGGGGCTCATGATCAAGAAATTTGCTTTTCCAGATCGGATCCGACGTGGGCCCGGACTCAACAACACTATGCCTGAACTGGAAATGTCTTGGATCGACGACTGCAGCGGTCGTTGCAAGGGCATGAGAATCTCTTCTGGGCAAAGCCGAATTTGATAAACTATAGCTAGACGCGCGAAAACTTGATGTTCGTGACCTGGGCCTAGGCGCCGGTACAGGGATTCGGGAAGTCGACGATGACGTTGATGACGCGCTAGAAGAGCGGCGTGAAGTTGGCCGTGGGACAGGAATTCTTGATGCAACAGCAGGAACAGCAGGAATAGTATGGATGATGGTGGAGAAGACGGGTCCTGATTTTGATCGTGGTTTTGATTGTGGTATTGGTAATGGCACTAGTACTGAACTTGGGCTTGGTTTAGAAGAAAGCGGGAAAAATGAAAAGGATGAGCGAGACTGGGATTTTTGTTCACTCAACCGTCGACTGAATGAATCCAAATTTCTTGCTTGTTTTTCTTTCGGTGTTGTTGGTGATGATGCTTTGTAAATGTCTTTATTTTGGTCTGCAGTGACGTCGACGACGGACGATCTTGATAGTCTCTTCTGGCCCAAGCTTTCGGCGGCTAACAAAGGCTGCCGTTGCGATAATTCTAGATCTGATTCCGATTCAGGCACAAGCGGTACAGGTACGGCCACCGACATGATTTTTACCTTGTATTTCACAGGACTAGGGCGACTGGCAGGAGGACTAACAGGAATAGCAGGAACGGCTTTAACTTCTTCAGATTGGTCAAAAGACATGGGCAGTAATGTCGTTTTGGGTAATGCCGTTTTGGGTAATGCCGTTTCGGGCAACACGTTTTCGGGCAACACCATTTTGCTTTGATTGTCGATTTCTTTGACTTCAAGACTCATTGGCTCCGGTTCCGGCGACGGCATGCGTATACTATTGGGGCTGTGGGTGTGGGTACTTTGGGGAGACGAAAATACCGAAGAGGCGTTCGAACCGGACAAGCTGTCAGTTTGGAGGGCTTCTGTGGATGTGGATGTGGATGTGGTTCTAGCTGTAGAAGAAGTGAGTTTTGTAATGATTTCATTTGTGACAATAACTTTTTCAAGCGAAGTTGTCGACTTCAAACTTGTTGGACTCGCAGGAAACCTGAACGAGTCTCGCATCTTAACCCATTGTCTCTCAAGCTCCCGTCTCTGCTCAATCAAATCAGGCGAGAGCAAATCATCATGTGCCGCATGATCCAATATTTCAAAAATCTGGCCCAGGGTTTCCATGGTATACTCCAAATCCAAATCCAAATCCGGATCCAAACGCGAATCATGACCTCCTTGTGTTTCTTGTGCTGCCATCGCAGCGGCAAGCAACTGGTTAGCTTCAATACAAATACTCTGCAACGCAATAGGCCACGCACACTCAACAGCCATCATACGGGCCGACCACCTCTCAACCTCTTGCTTCAGCTTGACCAACCTATCCGCCAACTCCGTGCGCCGCGCTTGTAACTGATCCACTGATTGCGGGAAATGATCGACGGCACGTTTGTGGTATATTTCAAAACGGCCCGGTAAGAAACCGAGACTGGCTTGGAGTGGGCCAAGTTTGGTTTGCACTGAGTAGAATTTATAGATTGTCGATCGGGTGGATGTGGTGGAGTCTTGTGTTGAGTTGGAGTTGGAATCTTGAGTTGATTTGGAGTCTTGAGCTGATGATGGACCGGTACCGGACACAGGTGCACCTTCGCAAACCCCAAGTAGCATTTGAAAGCACCCATCAATCTCAGCCTCTATCTCAGGCATGATGATGTTGTGAAACTCGGTCCATTGGGCCGCTACGTCTACCCGGTCCATGAGTCTCAACGTGAGAGCGTGCAGGTCTCGCCACTCTTTGATGGCGGTCTCAATACGGGTCGCTAGCAGCACCAGCTTTTCGTATGTGACTGGGCTATGTGGTGGCGGTGACAGTGGTGATGAGTCGTGGTTGTTGTCGTGGAGGGCGCGGAATTGAAGTGTTCTAGCGAGTGAGGCGGCTGAAGTTGTGGGAGGAGTAGACCCGACAGGAGAAGACTGAATGGAAGAAGGGTCCGCCAGAGAAAGAGCAGACAGAGAAGAAGAAGGAGAAGAAGAAGGAGAAGACAGATTAGAAGCCGTTTGCACAGTTTCAAGGGTTGTCATAAAATCGTCCAGGTACCCACATATCGGCTGGATATACTTGTAAATATCTTTAACGGCGTGTCTTCCCAGGTACACCCACTGGATATCAGTCTTGTCATGTAGTCCACGCAAAACATGTGAAGAATGCGTAAAGTAATCTAGAATGAGTCCAACTGCCGAATCCACGGTCTGTATAGCTTGTCGTGGGTTTTTGGTAGCGATTTTGGTAGCGATTTTGGCGGTATCTAGCGCAGTAGCAGGAGTGTTGTTGTTGGTGCTGCTGTTGGTGCTGCTGTTGGTGCTGCTGTTGTTCATATTATTGTTGGCAGAAATAAACAAGCGAAGGTTATCCATAAACACGGCTCCAGAGTCGAGGTTTCCGTGATCACCATTACCGTTACCATTACCGTTGTCTCCAGAAGACACGGGGACGCCGACCGCTGGACCAGTGATATCCAAATCCATTTTACAGGAACGAACGAATAGAAAAAAAAAAAAATAAATAAATAAAAAGGGCCGTGAGTGAAAAACTAGAGGAGAAGAGAAAGTAAAAAAAAAAAAAAAAAAAAAAAAGTGAATTCCTCAAAATCCAAATTTTTGTTGTTTTTTTTTGGATTTTTTGGATTTTTGTTTTTTTGGTGGAACAAAGTTTAAGCTTTGGTATTAATTTATTTGGTCCGTGTGTGCGCCATCGGGATATAGATCCAGTACGATTATCATATAGACCGTATTCCATGCGTTCAGTGTGTTGTGTGTTGTGTGTTGTGTGCCCTGTGTTCTGCGGTCGCAAATTGCAATTCGAGTTCAACCTTCTGAATTGAGCGTTGAGATGGGCCAAAAGCCAAGATTTGAAGGCTAAACAGGCGAGATTAAGGAATTCATTTACTGTGTTTGAGGTCATTTACTAGAATTCACTTCAATTTGTTCTGTCATGTTGACACGATGAAATTGTATCGTTTCTTTTGTAACACGTCCGCATTTGACCATCAGCCCAGAACAGCGAATAACGTTCCAGTCTCTACTGATTCAGAGTGAACACAGTGAACACAGTGAACACACTCACTCGTTTTGAAAGCTGTTGAAGTTTCATTAAAAGTCGTTATAAATAATACAAATCAAATCAAATGCAAAGAGCCACGCTGACCACTCACTCACTCACTCACCAGTTGGTCACGTCAAGATCAACTCCTTCAGCCTCCCCAAACAAACTCGACTTACCAACAGCACCCACCTCAGTCTCTTCCCACGAAATCCCACGCTGGTCCAGGATATCGCCATGGTGCTTTCGCAAAAAATCTACAATCAACGTATTGATCTCGGCAAACTCCAACAAAAACGCATCATGGCCCTCTGGGGACTTGATCTCCTTGAGCTCGGCGTTGGGAATGTTTTCGGCAAGCTTTTCCTGCTCTGCAAACGTAAATAACCCATCACTGGATATTCCAATCACAAGCGTGGGCTGCGTGATCTGCGCTAATGCAGCTTCAATATTGTCTCCCCGACCCCGTGAAACGTCGTGCGAATCTAATTTTCGCGTTATCGCAATGTAGCAGTTGGCATCGAATCGCTTTACAAACTTGTCCCCCTGGTAGCGCAGGTAGCTCTGGGCGCTGAAAAAGGTCTGTGGCGCGTCCTTTATGCTCTCAGTCGTGGTGGTGGTGGTGGTGCTGTCACTACCAGAACCTGAAGCATCAGTCTTTGCATTCGTGTCAACAACACCTGCCTCCAAGTCTACACTGGAAGTCGAAGGGGTCAGCGCAACAGGTGTAGAGGGCTCCGACAGTTTCAACCCCTGCCTATGTCCATGGTTATGCACAGCCCACCTGGCCTCCGACGGCGTCACGGGCTCCCGGGGCACTCTCGTCGTCGTTGCCGTTGGTGTCGTGGTCGACGTGATTCCCGTTGTTGCTGCTGCCGCCGCCGCACTTCTCCTGGCCCGCTGTTGTTGCCTGATCGGGTCAGCCAACTTCCTCCCAAATTTGGACTCAAAACTATTTCTCGAGCGGTAGGTCAGCATTGCCGCCATACGAGCCGCTCCCAGCCCAACAACGGGCGGATCATCAAACGTATAATACCCATCGTTATACTTTGGGTCCGAGTAGATGGACTGCCGTTGAGTCTCGCCCCATGAAATCCCCCAGGCGCTGTGCGCCGCACACGTCGCGAGCGGAACAATGGACCTGACGTACTCTGGCCCAAAGTAAGCATACTCCAGCACCAGCATTCCGCCCATGGAACCACCCACGACAGCCGCAATGCTCTTGACCCCAATGTCATCCAACACGCTACGATGCACATTGACATCGTCCTTGACCGTCACCAAGGGGAACTCCGGCCCATAGTACTCACGGGTCTCGGGGTCGAGGGTACAAGGCGACGCCGATCCATAAGGGGATCCCAGCGAGTTGAGACAAACGATGAAAAACTTGGTTGGATCGAACGCTCGGCCGGGGCCCAGAAGCGGGCCCCACCAGTCTGACACGTCGGAGGAACCCGTGAGAGCATGACAGATCACGAGGGCATTAGTAGCATCGGCGTTCAGTTTTCCCCAAGTCTTGTAGGCAACGGGGACGTCGTAGAGGATGTCGCCGCACTCAAGCTCGACTTTGGGAATGCTAACGAGTTGCTGGTTCTCGACGAGGCTTGCGAACGGGTTCTCGGGGACACCAGAAAGCAGTTCTTTGAGGTTAGATAACAGAGAGCTTTTGGGAGTGAAGGAGACTTACTGAAGGTTCTAGGAGCAGGAGAAGGCATTTTGTAGAGCAGAGCAATGAGCTTTGTAGGAGCCAAGATGGTTTGCACTGTCTAAGCAAATGCAAATTTCGTGATTCTTTAACTCAGTGAGTCAACAATCAATTTCAAATGCTTTTTTTTTATGTTTTTTTCATGGATTTCAGCCGTTCATAAGGATCGATCGATCGATGATGAAAAGTCACATGACCTTTTTTTTTTTCACGAAACCAAACCTCCATGATTTTCAGCATAAACGATCACCAAGTGCACGCAAGCAACAACAATGGTTGGAATACTAAACAAACGAATGCCAAAGGCAAAATGCATAATTACAGTAGGATCACTGTCAAGTCCGCCATTGTCAGATCCGTCGCTACCAGTTAAACAGCCTAAACGCCGAAAGGTAGAGCAACGTGCTCGCTTAGAACGAACCATCAAAGACCACAACTTTGCCAAGCAAGTCCAGTTGATCCTCCCCACCGAATCCTATACCACTGGACCATTCGAATCCTTCTTTAACCTCAACCTCACGACTCCTATCCCATTCTACCGCGTGACTTGCCCGCTGCGGGTGTTCCTCAGCCCGCCCTTTCTCGCAACCTTCATCAAACACAACAACTGCCTCCTTGTTTCTGAGACGAGGCTCGATCACAGCGACACTTTTGCAATTGCGGGCGGCGTGCTTTATCTGTCACTGACAAGGGAGACGTATGAGCGGGCGGGGCTTACGGCGCAGGCAAAGAAACCGGCTTCGAAAAGTGCGAACCAAAAGTATAGGCTGGCGTATGATTTGAGGAGTGCGAGCAGTACCCGCGGTCAGCCAATGTTTGATCGACTGATTTGGGCGCTGGAGAATACTATTACGGAGGATGTGGCGGTTGCGTTTACAGTGACGAAGAGTGATAACTGTACACCATTATCACTTGATACGCCATCCTTAGACACTGACACTGACACCGACACTACGACCTCCGAAGAAGAATCCAAAGCACCCTCAATCATGTCCCTTTTTGACACATACACGCTCACCACCACCCACCTATCCATCACTACAACCATCTATAAAGACATTTCACCCTTAATTCCCGATTTTGCAGTCCCCCACGACCCTCAAACCCTAGCCGCCGTGGCCGTGTTTAACGACCGCCCGGCTGAGCAAGCTACCTTTGAACGCGAGATCACTCAGGAATGGGCACTGGATTTGCAGGAGTGGGTCACGTTGGTGGCGTTGGGATCTGATAGAGTTGCTGCCGGTGATGATGTTGATCCAGTTTATTGTGCGTACCGGCCTGCGTTTGTTAAGAGCGATGAACTAAGTGATGATGGACTACATGATAAACTAAGCGATGAGCAAAAGAAAGAGCAAAAGAAAGAGCAAAAAGAAGCGGAAAAAAAAAATAAACAAAAAAAAGAGAAATCAATTACGGTCGTTACTTGGTCAGGAGGGCTCATCCCCGCAGGCGTCGTTTGGAACCTATGGAAAGCGCTTGAAAAGGTCAACACCTGGGCAGCCATAAACGTTCATGGCGTAGAAGATACGCCCGTATCATGGGGGTCCCGAGAACACACGTACACACTTGGAGGAGAAAACCATTATACGGCCATGAAACTTTCGCCTGGCGCTTATGATTATTTATTATTGGAAGTGACGGATGCTGGAGACAATTGATGTTGCTGTATAATATACTATATTGTACCGGTAGTTTTTCAGAAACTAGAAAACTAATGAACAAAGTAAATACAAGTAAAATATCTAATTCTAATTCTAATTCTTAAAACTAAAACTTGAATACCTGCTCCTTGACGAATCCAAGATCATTCAACGTGCCCTTAAGCTCGCCTTGGTCTGTAGGAGATACCTTTCCGCCAGATATGGCGTTGTACAGGGGAGGAGGGCCACAGACAAACACATGAACATTATCAGCCGAAGGACCAAACAACTTCTTTTCAAGGTACTCCTTTGTAATGTACCCGTTATTGATGTTATCGTCGTTGCTTCCCTTATCAACAAAGAAATGAAACTTGAACTGTTCAGGATTCTTCTTTTCAATAGCTCTAAGTTCATCTAGCAACAAAATGTCAGCCTCGGTCTGACTCCCATAAAACAAATGGACTTTCGTCTTATCATCCTTATTCTTGCTTATTCCATAAATGAGTTGCCACAAGGGGGTAATTCCCGAGCCACCACCAATAAGTGCAATCTCCTTATGTTTATTGGCCGTCCAGGGGTACTTGGGGATAGGTCCCTTGAAGGAAACAGTATCATTAGGGTTCAATCCAAAGATATGGTTACCGAATTTTCCAGCAGGGTATTTTTTAATCACAAGCTTAAAACTGCCGGGCTCTTCAAAGTCGGAAACGGGCGTGTAGGGTCTAATGACGGGTTCACCCTTTTCGGTGATAAACTTGGTCAACAGGCAAGATGTGTAGGTGAGACCGAGGACTGTATCCTTGGGCAATTCAAAGGTAAACTCTTTAGTCTACAAAAAAAAAAAAAAAAAAATGTTAGAGTTTGTACAGTAAATAGCAATTGGTAAGTTGAAAAGCGAGAGGGGGGATCCGGAATTAAATATTCACTTACATCGCCAGAGATGGATTCAATTTTGGTAAGCTAAAGAAACGATCGAGATAATGATCAGTTAGCACATGAATTGGACACCTGCAGAATTGGACACCTGAATTGGCCACACCCGAAGTGCACACATTAATTAATTGTAGGAGTGTGTGTGTATACACAAAAAAACAAAAACAAAACAAAAAACAAACCTTGAAATCAGCCCACTGATCATCCCCTTTCAAAGCCTTATTAGTCTCAAGGGCAATCTTCGAAGAGGACGACGACGTCGAGAAATTATAATAATAGGCCGTTATAGCCGACACAGCGGCCGCAGACCCAATCCAAGCAGCAGCGCCAGAAGAAGAGGCACGTTTGATTGCGACTGGAGCTGTAGCTGAAGCAGTAGCAACAGAAAAGTGACGGATTTGGGCCTTTTGATGTTTTTTTTTTTTTTGTTAGTGAGATGAAAATGTTTATAAAGATGAATTTCTTGTTAATTAGGGGGGGGGAGGGGAGGGGAGCAGCAGTAGAGGACATAGGAACTTACAGGACCCAATCTACCGATAGTTGTTTTCAAGACAGAAGTAAAGAGCATGATTGCGATTGCGAGTTATGGGCGGGGTGTGGGTTTTGAAAGATGTAAGTAAGGCAATATTGAATAGCAATTGAATAGCAATTGAATAGCAATTGAATGGCAATTGGAGTCAGATGAAAAAGGAATATATAGTATATCAGAACAAAAAAAAATTAAAAATTACAACAAGATTTCATTCGTTTAAATACTTTTTTTTTTTAAATACTGGGTACACATTGCAATTGTTGGGCCCCGGTGATACCTTTTTCTTGTTTTCTTGCTACTGGTTATAATACGTATTGTCTGGTATAGCGTTCGAGGAGATTTAATTCAATTGAAAAATGACATGAAATTACTAAATCTGATACCATATCGCCCTTACCCTTACCACGATTAACTCCAATTAACTCCAATTACCGTACCGTACCGTACAGTAATCAATTGGCGGATTTAATGACAAAATATTGGAAATTCATTGCAAAATCTTATAAATAAACCCCGTTTACTACTAATTTGTCTAATGAGCATTAGTCTATGAGCACATATGTTAACGAGCTCACGATTGTAACCAAGACTAATTGGGCAATATCCTTCTTTTTCTATACAAGAATTATATGGAGATTTCTTTTTTAATATCTAGTTAAACGTCTACTAAAAGTACTAAAAGTAGCTATGCGGTTGATTTGAATGTACATGCTGCGAATGTTGTTGATAAGGTTGTTGTTGTTGCTGTTGTTGTTGTTGCTGTTGCTGTTGTTGCTGCTGCAATTGTTGTTGCTGTAATTGTTTCTGCTGCGATACTCCATTAGCTGAAGCTCCAGAAACACTAGAACCAGCGGACCCAGCAGACACACCAGAGCTTGCAGCACTGCTCCCAGCCTGACCAAACTCTTCCAGTTTAACTGCTGATGCTGAAGGATCACTTTTTATCACAGCTGGATCAGCCCCACTAGGAACAGCAGACCCAGACGGCGAATGCGACGCACCGCTACCACTACCCGACTTGTAAGACTTGCCTCGCCCTTTAATTCCCCTATTCGAGTTCTTGTACAAGTCTGCAAAATACGACATCAGCTCCATTTCCGCAGGAGGAATCTTCATGGCATCAAACTGAGGTGTGCCAATGTGCTTGAATTTGCTCATCAGATTTTTCACTGCGTCGCTGTGGAACTTATTTTGGTGCGCCTTCAAGTTTCCGAGCTGCGTAAACTTCTTCCCGCACTTTTCCAGCTTACACACAAACGGCTTCTTGTCGTCGTGAATCAAAAGATGCGCTCGGTAGTTGCCACGCTGCGCAAACTTTTTGCCACAGAAATCGCACGAGTATGGCTTCTCACCCGTATGCGACCGCGCATGTGTTCGCAAATTGCCACGCTGCGAAAATCGCTTGTTGCACCCTTCAAAAGAACACATGTACGGCCTGTCTCCCGTATGAGACCGTCCATGGATCACCAAATGCGTCTTTTGGCTAAACGACTTTTTGCACTCAGGAAAATCGCACTTGTACTTGTGCACAACTGCATCGCTTTTAATGCCAACGCCGCCGTTAAGTGTGCCCACCGCAGGCAAAATCGTATTTGTCTCCACTTTAAACGGACCAAAAGCTTCACCGCGACGAACCTTTTCTTCATGTGCAGTGCGCGCTTGGATGATAAGCAGCAACTGGTCCACCGTAGTGGCACCAACAGCAGGCTTGGGAGAAGCCTCGCGCGCATCTCCAGCGCCATCCTCCGCTGACTGCGTCGCCGGCTCCGTTTCAGCTTTTGGCACATGTGGCTGCGCTTGTACAGAGCCACCCATGTTGAGTGACGCTACGGGATCATCTTTGATATCGTCTGCTGGCTTGCTACGCTTTTTCCGCTTTGGTGTTTCGCTGCTGACCTCAACTGGATTTGGCCTTTTACTGGACTCAGCTGCAGGCTCAGTAAACGCTGGAACAGATGTCGAGGCCTGTGGGTACGCCTGGACCCCATAGCCCTGTGACATATATTGACCTTGCGCAGAATATGGTTGTTGATACTGTGCCGGCTGAAGCGTTTGCAGCTTTGTCGTAGAGGGTGCTTGAGCATTGGCAAGGGGTTGCTGAGAGTGCGACTTGATGAGGCTTTGGGGTTTAATGTGCGACGGCTGTTGCAGATGGGTCTGGACCGGGGCATTGGGCTGAACCTGAGATGGGGTTTGGGCCTTAAGTTGAGTCTGTGTCGGTTGTTGCTGTGAGTGTGCATAAGGGTACGAATACTGTGACTGCGTTTGTGGCTGGGGAGTAGGCAGAACGTCCCTTTTAAGAGGATCTGATTGAGAATAAAGATGCGATGAACCCGCGATGGAAGATGGATAGGCGCTCAGTGGGCGACTCTGACTTGACTGAGGAAGTGTCTGTGAATGTTGCTGATACTGCGTTGTTTGGGGGGATTGTTTAGGCGTTGCGGCCTTGGGCGTTGGATGTGCCTGGGACTGAGATTTTCGGGCATTCTCTAGCTGTGTTAGTTGATATTGCGCTTGTTGGGCTTGCTGAGCTTGTTGAGTTTGCTGGGCTTGCCGGGCTTGCTGAGCTTGCTGGGCTTGTTGAGCTTGTTGAGCTTGTTGAGCTTGCTGGGCTTGCTGGGCTTGCTGGGCTTGTTGAGCTTGCTGGGCTTGCTGGGCTTGTTGAGTTTGCTGGGCTTGTTGAGTTTGCTGGGCCTGTCGGGCTTGCTGAGCTTGTTGGACCTGCTGAGTCTGTTGAGTCTGTTGAGTCTGTTGAACCTGTTGAACCTGTTGAGCCTGTTGAGCCTGTTGAGCTTGCTGAGTCTTTTGGAGCTGCTGCTGCTGCTGCTGCTGCTGCTGCAGGTGATACTCATAATAAGTCTGTTGTCGCTGCTGATACAATTGTTCTTGAGAAAGGACCCTTGCCTGGGGCTGACTCTGCGGTTGTGATGACGGAGTAGTCTGAGTGGTCTGATGCTGGGCGTAAGACTGCTGAGCAGCGGAGTTTGAAGGCGGGGGTAGCGTTAAGCCAGATGAAGCTGTTGTCGGCACTTTATAGTATGGCTGACGAGACTGTGTAGTAGGTTGAGCAGGTTGAACAGGTTGAACTGGTTGAGCGGGTTGATTAGGTTTATTAGGTTGAGCGGATTGAGCGAGTTGAGCGGGTTGAGCAGATTGAGCGGGTTGAACAGGTTGAACAGGTTGAGCAGGTTGAGCATCCTGAGGTTGGGTTTGACTTTGTCGGTTGTAACTTTGACTCCGGCTGAGAGCCTCAGGTTGAGACCGGGTGTGAGATTCGGCCGCCTTTTGAGAAGAGCTATCTAGAGCAGATCGTCCGGTATTAGCCTGCAAAGTTTGATACTGCGCATAGGGGTAATGGCTAGAAGTAGGGTACGCACTAGAAGCTACGGACGACGAGTATGCAGAATATGGATACGCCTGAGCAGTGGCGGTAGGGTACGCAGCAGAGGATGAAGAGCTTGAGCTGGCAGATCGGGTCAATGGCTGAGCGCTCAGAGAAGCAGACTTTTGGTACTGGTTTTGTGACAGCGCCTGGGCACTTGCTTGGGCTTGTTGTTCCTTTAGTTGTAATTGTTTTTGCACTACTTTCATCTGCTCCCTTTGCTCTTGCTCCTGCTTCAGCTGCTGTTGTCGCTGCTGCTCTTGTTGTTGCTGCTGCCTCTGTTTTTCCAGCTGGGCCTTTTGCTGATACTGCTGCAACTGAAGCGCCTGGGCTTGGGCCTGAGCTTGCTGCTGTGCTCGGGCTTCAGCTTGTTGGCGAGCTTGCTGAGCCTGTTGGGCTTGTTGAGCTTTCTGAGCTTGCTGGGCTTGTTGAGCCTTCTGAGCTTGCAGAGCCTGCTGAGCTTGTTGAGCTTGCAAAGCCTGTTGAGCCTGCTGAGCTTGTTGAGCTTGTTGAGCTTTCTGAGCCTGTTGAGCTTGCAGTGCTCGTTGTTGTGCCTGCTGTTGTGCTTGTTGCGCCTGCTGTTGTGCTTGTTGCGCCTGCTGCTGAGCCTGTTGTGCCTGTTGTGCCTGTTGTGCCTGTTGTGCCTGTTGTGCCTGTTGCTGAGCCTGTTGTGCCTGTTGTGCCTGCTGCATTTGAACATTCTTTTGGTAATACTGAGAATTAGGCGTCATACCAGAGACAGCAGGAGACGGCTGAAGATAGCCAGGATAACCCATGTAAGCCGAAGACATTCGCTGCATACTGGCACCAGACTGAGGAGCCTGCTGTTGAGACAGACTGCCGTACTGATTAGCATATTGCGCGTATGGAACTTGTTGCTGCTGCTGTTGTTGTTGTTGTTGTTGCTGTTGTTGGACAGTCAGGCGATTATACACAGGCATTGAGTATCCAGTAGAAGGAGTGGAAGCAGCAGTGGAAGCAGTGCTTGACACGGGATGCTGCTGAGATGCCACATATGATTGATTTGTTTGCCAGGCTTGGGATTGTTGTTGAGGTTGTTGTTGCTGCTGCTGACTCTGCTGCTGCTGACCCTGCTGACCTTGTTGACCTTGTTGTTGCTGACCCTCTTGCTGCTGGGCATAGACGCCAGACCTATAGTAAGGCGACTGGTACATGAAGAACGGGGGAAAAGCGTATTCTATAGACGCGTTATTGTTAGCATATGGCTCGCCTTCGGCTACGCTTTAGAGAGTAGAGAGTAGAGAGCAGGGAGAGATGGATTCGAGACGATTCGAGACGATTAGAGTGTACTCGATTCGAGTCTTAAGTGACTTCAAAGGAAAGAGAAAACGAAAGAAAAGGAAAAAGAAAGAAGAAGTTTAAAAAATGAAAAAAAAAAAAAAGTAAAAATAAAAATAAAATAAATTCTGAAAAAAATAAATTCTGAAAAATCATGAAAAAAAAGGAGGAAATCAAGCGCTGCTTACATGACAATTGTTATTGGAATTCAGAAATTCAGGTGGCGCGACCGATAAAGACCACGTTTGGATTAGGAACCGACTGGCACCCGATTCGACCAGATGCTGGACTTGCAGGAGAGAGGAGGGAGAGAAGGATAACCGAGAGCTCTCTTTAGAGCTCTAAAGGAACCGAGAGAAAGAGAAAGAAGTCGAGAGAAAGAAGTCGAGAGAAGGAGAAAGAGCCGAGCTCCGACTTGGAGAAAAAAGGGAAAAAAGGTGACGGTAGGTGGTCAGCAAGAAGAAGGCTCGAGTACTGTACAGTTAAGGCTTGTCCGTGGGTTCGTGAAATGATCAAAAGGATCAAGAATCAATTGAATCAAAAATCATGAGAATCGCAAAATAGTTTGGCCCATGAGAAGTCGTTTGGGCCCATTTTGAACCAAAAATAATTTTGCTTTTTAATACTACAACTAGTATGTGACGACAAAAGAAAATAATAAACACTCGTTACCCGGTTTTTAACTCAACATCATCATCACCCTTTGATTGGTTGCCTGCCTATTGCCTGCCTATTGCCTGCCTAATATAGACTACAGTATATGCCAACTGCGGTGGGTTGGACTGGAGGTGGCTTCTGGTCATTGAATGTCATGAATTCGCTTCATGTCAATTCAGGGATATATCAGCAGAAATTTAAAGATGTGGCATTAGTGGCATTGATTGAACAAGCTACAACTCTCTCTCGTCTGTTGCTTACGCAGACCCCCAGAGTCCAGACTACGTAGTCTACTCAGTCTATTAGGTTAACTTCTCCAGACGGCACCAGAATCACAATTAGTGTATTGGCTTGAGATTGTACTGTACAAGGGCTGGGAGTTTAAGTTGGTCGATATGACCCTTGTTGACTCGCTTTGAGATCTCAAATATATCCACAAGAGGAATATATAACCATCTGCTAACGTGAACTTTGGAGTAACGTTGAAATCAAAGATGGAGCTGATCATGCTCATCTATGTTCATGGGTAACGATATCGTTTTCAAAAGACCAGTTCAAACTTCAAACGTATGGACCGAATAGTGATATCCTGGCAATGATCCTGGTAATGGCTGTTCAGGGCCTTAAGTTCAGGCTAGTCTACTCAACAGGAAAATAATAATAAAATTTAATTGCAGTATAATTAAGATCATTGACTCACGCTTACTGCAGTAGGGCCAGTACCGTAGGCGGCGGCGTAGGCAGTGTAGACTAGGGGGGTCCACCACAACTTATTTGCAAACGTTCTTCAAATAAATCATGAGCTTACTCCAGACCTCTGCCAACTAGGTGTACCTGTATCCTATAACTGCAGACCAACCAGTGGATTGACCACAAGACCTACCACAAGACCTACCCCAAGACTTACCACAAGACCTTTGTATACCCACCTGGGCTACCAGTGGGCCACCTCCTAGCGCTGTTGACTTCGTGCGCCTTAGCAAAATATTGCCAAGGAAACAGCCGCACGCACGGCTAAACCATTAATTAAAATAAGTCGTTCACATGCCAACCGGAACGCGCGCGGCGTTAAAACCGCGTGCGGAGAGAGAGAGAGAAGCCTAACCTTAAAAAGTACCAATTAGGAAATAGATTTGCTGCAGATTCGGTAAAACGTGGTTTTTTTTTATTTTGTTTGTTGTAAAGTAAGAGGGTAATTAGGATTACATAAAATTATATTCGCTGTAACGAAATAAGATATTTAAACGATGTCGGTACTAATAACTGCGCTCGAGGGATATCGCGAGTCTATTTCATTGCAGTACGTGACGTCCATACGAAAAGAAATTAATGAAAATGATATGAGATAAAATGAAATACTGCAGTAGTCTACTGTAAAATAGATAAAAAAAAATACTGTACTGAATTGCAATCAGTTTATTGAGGATAATCTAAAGAAAAACAGTGCGCGATAAAAAGTGTAATATGATATAGTAAATGACTACTGTAGGTCTATACCGGGTAGAAAAAGAAAAAAGAAAAAAGGAAAAAAAAAAAAAACGAATGTATGAAATAGACAACTCTAACAAAATAAAATGAAAAAAAAAATGGGCAGTAAATGAAGGCAAAATGAAGGCAAAATGAGCAGAAGGCAAGGCAAAATGAGAAGGCAAAAGCGTAATCCTAAAATTGCTCCAGCAAATGTCCCATACGAGTTCGCTTGGTATGCAAATACCTGTCAAGCTCCTTTGAAAAAATTCCCTCGGGGTTGTTTTGCCACGCTAATGGAATCATTGGAATCCGTTCCGTCACTTTAATTGCCTGATGAGGACCTTCAACCGATTCAATCTTTTCGGGGTTATTGGTCAACAACCGAATATCTCTCTGGCCCAGGTCCAGCAACATGGCTGTAGCTAGCCCAAATGCTCTGGCTTCAGCTGGGTGGCCTAGCATCTGGTTCGCCATGACAGTATCTGCCCCCAGGTCCTGCAAATTGTATGCCTTCATCTTCTCTCCCAACCCTATCCCGCGGCCCTCCTGTCGGAGGTACACGAGGATTCCGCCCTCTTGCGCAATCTGGCGTTTCGCTTCCTTCAGTTGTTCGCCGCAATCACATCTCGTGGACCCCATAATGTCGCCCGTGAAGCACTCGGAATGGATTCGTACCAAAGGGTCACGGCATTCACGGGTAGCTATACGGGTTGACGAATGTTTGCTGTCGCCGGCGTCGTTGTGGCTAAGGAGTGTACCGGAGTAGTTGCCTCGAATGGTGTGCATGTCGGCCGACTCGCCGGGGAATGGGACAGAGAGGGATGTGGACCGGGGTGCTCCTCGGTAGACCCAAGCCACGTGCTCCTTGTCATCGACGTTGGTGCGGAATCGGTAAAGAAAAGCTTGTCCGAACTCAGTGCTTACGCGGGCCTTTTCAATGCACTGGACCTCTGGGAGGTTATTGAAATGGTGCATGCGCACGGCTTTTGCGGTATCCTCAATAATACGAATGTGGTCGGGGTCCATTTGGGCCAAAAGCCGAGTTAGAAGCTGTTGACCTTCAGCTTTGGAGTAGGGGAAATCAGCAGCGGCAGCGGCAGCAGCACCGGAGGAGGAGGCGGTGGCAGAAGAAGAAGAGAGGGATACAGAGCTGCCTTGACGAGAAAAGAGAGATTCCAAATCGCTAGAGGAGGAAGAAAAAGTGGTATTGTTGCTGGATAGCGAAGAGTCTTCTTCAAAGTCAAAACGAGACACGTCGTCGGTTGAGCTAAGAGTAATGGGAATATCAGAGAACGACATAATGAATAGTAGAAAAGAGAGATCTAGATGTTATGTGTAAGAGTGTAAAAGATGTAGAGAGCGTCTGAATTGTCTAAAAAAACGATTGGTCTAACTTGTGAACGGGTGTCTGTTTGGTTGTAAAAGAGGGATAACGGAACGAACGCACAAAGTAAAGATGTAGAAAAAGAAGGATAAGAATGTAAAATCAAAAGAAAGAGAGGGAAAGAAGAGTCCTTATTTATATAATAATAAATTATCTTGGGAAAAAGGAATGAACGAAGAAGCGCAATTATTATATTTTTTTTTATTTTTTTCAAATCTCTTGACTCTCTCAGCCAATACGTATAAACTTTCAACGTAATGCATTTAAATTACAATTTCAACTGCAGCGAATATTCCATGAGAGCCGATGATTTCTGCATTTGGTCAGTTTCACTATGGAACTCATTTTTTTCTTTCTTTCTTTTCTTGGGCCATAATTAATGGCATAGCCTACACAGGTTCGCTTCAGTACAGTATATAAAATTTCCCGTTAGTTAAGTTAGACCTAGCGAGTCGCTGAGCAGTAAACTATCGACTCGATTCGAGGGGAAAGGGAGCATGAATATGATTATTAGACTGTATACACATGAAAAGGAGCTGTGTCGTCGTTGGACAGCTGAGACCAGTAAAAGACACATATATATATATCGACGCTTAGCATATGCCGGTATAGCATTAATTGAATAAACTGGTTTACTCACTGTGCTCACTGTACGACACTGTACGTATTGTACTGCGCGCAGTAATATCACCAATAAACCGATAGAGACATATGCCATGGTGGCTACTTTTACTTGAAACTAGAGGGACCGTTGAGACTGTCAATTAAACAATTAAACCTAGGTTAGCATGAAAACATGCGTCTCACAGAATCTCTCTCACTTTTTTTGTTTTTTTTGGGGGATTTCATGATTTTTTTTTATGATTTTCATATGAATATGTTGGAGATATGAATTCGGTAGACTATTCGAGTTGTTTGGTTGTTTGGTTGTTTAGTTGGTTGGTTGTACTTGTGAGCCATGTTCTTTCGGGATAAGCTTTGAAAAGACTTATTTTACACCCAGTACTGGGCCAGTACGTAGTAGGGCGGCTGTATTTTATTTATTTTATTTTAGGGTCCCACCCATGGCCGCAACCATCCACACCCAACGTTACCTCTCTCTCTCTCTGCCTCAGGGACAGTTCAAACTTCACAGTCACTGAAAAAAAGTTACACATTACCCCCATCCTGAGCCTTCCAGACTTATACACTCCATATTAGCCAAGTGTCTACCGGTAAAGACCTTTAAAGACCTCTAAAGACCTCTATTATAAAACACACCATACATCATGACATTCCTCAAATCTCTTTCCAGTACCGCAATCCTAGGCTCCGCAATGTTTTTTGCGTCACTTCATTTCCGGCCCACAACCGCTCATGCCTGGTTCTTGGGCGGTGGCAGCACTTCTTCTTCGTCGTCGTCGTCGTCGACTAGGAGCGCTTTCTCAAGTACGCCCAAGAAACCGTATAGACCAAACCGCATTTACTTTCCGTAAGAGACATTATCCGTTCCTTCTACTCCATATACTTCCATCTATTGTTTTTTTCTTTCTTCTTTTCTTTCTGCTAATACACAGACCATTAATGCGACATGGGCGGACATGGCTCGCAATAATCGCACACTCAACAAACTTGCGATTATATCGATCATGAATTCTTGTGTCTCTTTTATACGCGTCTTGTTTTTTGTTTTTTTTATGTTGGTTTTGTAGCATAAGATATCAGTCCGAATTCGAACCACTCGTCCTTCTCAAAACTCCGCTACTCGCTAATTTCACTTACAGAGGTGACTCAAGGTCTGATAAACTTACGGGAGCCTTGAATCGAATTGTGTCGGAAGAAACGGATTTCAGGGTCTCTTTGGTCGATGTCGAAGTTGATGAGCCTGATGTTCAGGACCTTGTCCTTCGGTATTCTGTAAGTGTTTTGCTTTGTTATGCTTTCTTATGATTTCTTCTTCTTCTTCTACTTTCCTTGAACCTTCTCGTTCGGCCGTGCCTGTTAATTAAACATGCCCCGTTTTTCATGCTACCATTTGTCAACTCACTGTACTCCATGGCTATATATGTGCACTGCAGTTGTTTAATTAACACAAATTTATTTTCTCGAAAATAGGTCTCACAGTTTCCAACGATTGTAGCCATTCGTGGCGGGATTCCCTATGCAACTTTTACGCTCCCAAAGTCGTTCACAAAGGACTCAGAAATTGATTGGCAGCAGCTCAAGGCCTGGGTAGAAAGTGTCGCAGATAAACCGACTTAGATTAGCCTATAGACTACCATATCTTCTCATAGGTGTGCTCATAAGTACTGCAGCGGCATGCTCATATGGAATAATATGGAATAATATGGAATTATCATGAACATCATGAATATCATGAATATATCATGAATATATCATGCTTGTAATCCTCTAAATGTAATTTTATTCATCTCATGCCTCCCATACTTGTACAGCCTTGTCGTAGAAACTGCACGTCGCTATATACTTTCCGTCTGCACTCCAGTCAGCTCCATATACCATACTCTCATGCCCCTCACTAATACTCTTGACAACCCTCGCCGGCACTTCCGACTCATCAGCAGCTCTCGCCGGTTCCAGCACTCGCGCTCCCCCATACATGCAACAAGCTACCACTTTGTTTCCTGACCCCAGGGGACCCGGCACCAACCTCCACACACCCCCACCGAGATCCATTGCAGACTTGACTCTGGGGAGGACATAGGAAGACAGCTCAGCACCACCTACCATGCGCAAATCAATCGACTTTAACTTATCGTCATATCCGCCTGTCCACAACGTGTTGACACTGCCTCCTCCTGACCACGCATTACCAGTCGTGGACACCGAACCAGCCGGCAGAATAGCCGTAATACCACCATCATGCAAATTACGAGCCTTCCAAATACAAGTCGACTCATCACTACTATCGCCCTGGCCCCAAAATTCTCCCCCACTTTTGCCTAGCGTTGTTCTCAAGTCATGCGCAATAAGGACACTATCGTCGCCGCCTGAAAACAGTACCGACCCCATACCATGATCCTCGCTGCCAAACGCCGACGTCCAGGCCTCGAGGCTATGAGCGACACGAGAAGGGGACGTCCCGGTCTGGCCCTCAACGACAATCCGGCCGTCGAGGGTCAGGCGGCATACACAGATTTCGCCGTTAGACAAGGTTGCCGAAAAGAGACAAGGGTCTTGAGGAGAAAAGGCTAGTGAGAGGACCAAGACATCGTGGTCGTCGACGATATGGGTTTCGTGGGAGGCGATTACTGCTTGGGTTTGTGGGTCTATGCGCCAGACAATGATTGAGCCTGTGGATTGGGCGGTGAGCACGATCCAGGGGTCCTTTGGATTGATTTTGACGTCAAGAACAGACGAATTTGGAGTAGAATGGGACACAATGAGGCGTCTTTTAGAGAATTCATCTTTTTAGCAAAAGAAAAAAAGCATGAACAGAGAGAGAGAGAGAGAGAGAGAGGTTTAGTGTTCTTCAAAACGATATACATAGACTTACAGTTCAGAGTTGTCCAAAAACCGATAAAAATCAAGACTTCCGTGCCGACTTTTGGACGTTTCCTCCAGTTTATAGGTTCCGAGAAGCAGTAACGTAGTGTCTACGGGATGAAATTGTAGAGCACATGGTGGAAGGTCCGTGATTACACGGGCACTAACACGAGCGGTTTCTACAAGATTGTCGTCGGTCATGGTGGAGTGAATAGAAAGGAGACGACGGAAAGAGGAAAGAAAAAAAAAAAAATTTCAAATTTCATTCTCGGATCCCCCAACTTTTTGAATTCGTCTCGACTTCACCACCACGACAGTAATGCGACAATTCACAACGTTTACGGCCTTTACGACGGCCTTTACGACGGCTATGGCCAAGGCCGCGGCAAAGGCCACAGTCGAGGCAAACGTTACGACAAAGGTTCTACATAACCGAACCTTTCACACCTCCAAGTCCAAGCCCATCAGCAAGCCCACCAGCAAGCCCACCAGCACACCCTCTCTGACCCACGTAAGACCCGACGGATCAGCCCACATGGTGGACATTTCCCACAAACAAATCACCCAGCGCAGTGCAACCGCCATTGGCACCCTTTACTTTTCCTCTACCGGTACTACTACTACTACTAACACGACGAATTCAGCGACGACGTCACTAATCTCGCTAATCAAATCCAACCAACTCAAAAAAGGGGACGTACTAGGTGTTGCCCGCATAGCAGGAATCATGGCCGTAAAATCGACACCGAACATCGTACCCTTGTGTCATCCTATTTCTGGGGGTGTGACTGGTATTGTGAATGAAATTGAGGTGGTAGAGGGAGGAGGAGAAGAAGAAGAAGAAGGAGGAGATCAAAGAGACAGAGTCGAAGTAAGAATGACAGTTAGTTGTGAAGGCAAAACAGGAGTTGAAATGGAAGCTCTTGTCGGTGTCATGGCATCGCTGGTAACTGTTTATGATATGTGTAAAGCGGTGGATAAGGGAATGGTGATAGGAAAGGTTCAAGTCGTGAAGAAGAGTGGAGGAAGAAGTGGTAATTACCAGCTGTAATTATATTAATTAGCTAGGGTCAGAGAGGGCGTCAATTTTTTTTTTTTTATTTTTGTCTCAAAACGAATCGACATAAAAACAGCAAAAATAAAAACAGCAAAAATAAAAATAAACAAACAACAACACATTCTTTTCTCTTTCCTCTTTCCCTTTTTCTCCTTCCCTTTCCCTTTGAACCAACTCTTCTTCACCACCTCTTCTTCACCAACTCTTCTTCACCCACCTTAACTCTCTCTCGCACTCTATTCACAGCATTTCACAATGGTAAGTAAAAGGCTCCTCCACAAACTACTCACTCCCTGATCTTGATCTGAATCCTTTTTTTGTCATGTACAAACAAACAAACAAACAAAACAACTAACTCAACCCTCTCTCTCTCTCTCTCTCAACAGGCTCAAAACTCCAAAGCCTACAAAGACGCCTTTGCCCTTTTCGACAAACGAGGCACTGGCCGGATTCCTCCCGAGGCCCTTGGTGATCTGCTCAGAGCAGTGGGGCAGAACCCAACTCTCGGCGAGATTGACGAGCTGGAACGATCGCTAAGTGGAGATTTCGACTTTGAAACGTTTTCAAAGATTGTTAATCGACCTGATGGCTTCAAGTCTCTTGGGGAACCTGAGGACTATATTAGAGGGTTCCAGGTGTTTGATAAGGATCAAACGGGGTATATTGGTGTAGGTGAGCTACGATACATTTTGACGTCGCTGGGGGAAAAACTCAGTGATTCTGAGGTTGACGAGTTGCTCAAGGGTGTTAATGTTACAAGAGATGGTAATGTCAATTATATTGAGTTTGTCAAGACCATTCTTGCTCAGTAATTACTCTCTCGCGCTCTCTCTGTAACTGCTTTTTTTTTATGTGTCAAACGTTTGAAATAATAATAATAAATAAGACCTGTTGTTGTTGATGATGATGATGATGATGATGATGCTTTTGCTATGGCAGGATTGGAAGGAAATTACCTACAATCATCATGGGAATCCCAAACACATCCCGCTTCAGCGTCCAGATCGACGACGTTTTAATCTTTTGACCCTGTGGCGTCAACAGCGTACACTCCGTCATGTTGGCACCACGCGAGTCTCCAAACGCCATCTTTGAAAACATTTCAAAATATTCCAGCGCGCTGCTATCGTCCATCAACTCAACCACAAACGTATGCTCATTGAGCAGTCGCTCCCGCGGCCACCCAGTAAGAATACAAAACTCCTTTCCCACCGCCGCAACCTGCCCCGTGCGCCGCCATACCATTGTCGGCGTTCCAGAGTAAGAAATGAACTTTTCGTACTCGAGCAGCGTTCGTTGAAAACATTGCTCCATAAAAATCAAATCGTCCTCCTTCAGTGTGTTGGTGCACGCAATGAACGACGGCCTGTAACTCGCCATGCACCGCGCAATCCTCATTTGCTGCTCCCGCTTGAACCGCGTGCGAATGTAGATTGTAAGCTGATGGTATGCGGGCGTGTAACTGAACGGCTGCCGCACATTAGCATAAATGTCGGCGGGTTCTTTATATTGCCACGGGTAATTCGACGACATTGATGATCCACCACCATTGCCTCCATTTGACGACGACCCCGACGACCCCCGATGCCGCCCTCCCCCAGGTTCCTGCTCGTTTGTTGCGCTCGAAATAGTAAACGACAGCGGCCGTTTCGTTTCCTGGTGGCCCCATTCATGTGAGTTTTGGCACTGCTTGTTTAGCTGCTCGACAGTTTCCAGCACCTGGCTAAGGTTTTGCGTCGGCTCAGCGCCATCGGCCCCGAGCGAAAACTGATTCAGTTGGTTGCCGTGAAAGTGGTGTGTATGCGGGTGCAAGTGATGGTGCTTGTGCTGTTGCTGTTGTTGGTGGAGGTCTAACTTGGGGCGGGGAGAGTCGTCGCCGTTTGTGCTATTGAGAGACGGGCTTATTGAAGACCCTGCCGTCATGTCAGAGTGTCCAACGTTTGTGTTGTACTGGTTGGCGCTAGTGAGAATGTTACTGATAATGCTATACTCCATGTTTACCGCCATGCTCTGGAAATTATGCCGGCTCGGCTGAAGTCCCATGGTGTCTATTAGGGGACGGCCATTATTGGTTGTACCATGAGGAGGGGGCGTAGAGTAGAAATTGTTTGGAACAGGTGCGGAAGTCACAGAGTTTCGTGCAAACTGCTGCCCTGGCTCGAGCTCAATTTCTCTAGTAATGTCACGAGTTCCGCCATGAGAAGGGGCATTATGTGCCTCGTTTAAAAACTCATACGGAGAAGATGATTCTGTAAGATTCTTATTGTGCAGTTTATCGTCCGCCAGGGCTGGAAGAGGTAGGGGCGGCGTCACAAAAGAAGGGCCGTACGGCTTGACCGCATCGGGCTCGGCCACCGGGACCTGGTCGGCTGGTTCAGACACAAGGGCCTGAGCAGCAGATCCCTCTTTGGGCTTTGCTTTTGCTTTTCCTTTAAGCTTTTTGAGCTTAGCATATCTAGGATCATACTTAAGCGATTCGTCAGACACGGCTACGGCGTCCGGGACATCAGCGAGGTACTTTGCTTTTTTCCGTACGCCATCTCTGCAAGTGTCAGCCAGGCCTCTTGACACGCATCGTTCGCATGGTCTGTTGTTGTCGCATGTCAAATGGGTCCTCTGGCAGTGGATACACGCGCGTGTGGCTTTTCGTCGCTTGGGGCGTCCAGTTCGAGGCTAATTAGCTTTGTTAGTTTATATGCAAATAGAAGTAAGCACAACATCTATATACTCACACTGATGATCACGCCCGGAGGATAGTCCTTCAAGGCTTTTGAAAAGGGCTTGGGAGGTAGCTGGGCATTGTTCCCTGGGGCGTCCTTACCGGAATTCATTGTCAATGAAGTAGATGATATATTAAAGAGTCCAAGGGAGTGACGTGAGAGCGATGGAGGAAGAGGGTGTGTCTGTCCATATGGCGAAGGTTGAGAAGAATACGCGTCAAGATAGGCAAATCAGGGACGAGCAGGAGGGATCGTCAATGGACCGGCTGAAGCTCGGTTACAGTCAATCGAAGAGGAAGATGTATCAAGTTGAGGGTCCTTGAGATGTAAATGCCGAGGCATGTGGCTTCGAGGCGTGCTAAATAAGATTTCGGGAGGACAAGCTGGGGGAGATGAGGTCGAGCTGGATGAGGACGGTGGTGAGCATGCAGTGGTGGGTACGTGTGTGGTTAAAGGGCGCAAAGCAGAGAGCAGCGTGAAGGGCGAGGTAGGAAGGTGAGGTAGGTGAGGTAGAACTACGCAAAGCAGGTCAAATGGGTCCCTTGAGAATGTTCATGGCAGAAGAAAAAAGATTTCTTAAGGGAGAAACTGCAAAATAGAAAAAATGTCACAAAACAAATGTCACTATATATTTTTTTATATATTATTTTCACCTTTCGAAGCCGAAAATAAAACGGAATTCGCTTTCGCAACTTTGTGGGGACGAAGCCGGTTATCGGAGAATAACGGGGATATTACAGAATTATGAGTAATACTTATGTAAGTTACTTATGTAAGCTTATTTAAGTTAATTACATAAGCTACTTATTACATAAGCTGCTTACACAAGCATGACTAATAACTGACAAGCAATTGACTCTTTTTCAACTTTTGTGCAAAAAACTCGCTTTTTTCAGCTTTAAAATGTTGATTTTACCACTGTTTCACCCCTTCACCACCACCATCTCACCATCATCTCACCATCCTTTCAATCATGTCTCTCGACCTTTTGTCTGCTGCTTTTAACCAAAAGCTTGTTATCAATGACGACAATGTAGGTTTTGGCCCTATTTTGGCCCTATTTGGGCCCTCTTTTTCTCAAGCACTCCCACTAACAACAATCACCAGATCAACTCGTCTCTTGTAGAACAGCTTTTAGGAAAGTTCCCTTCCCTCTCGCCTGAGCAATCTGCCGATCAGAGCCAGTGGCTCACTTTGTCTTTGCGCTTTCCTGAAGGCCTTGACAAACTTAACGAGACCCTTAGATCGACTACTTACCTGCTAAACACCGAGGCCCTCTCTCTAGCCGATGCCATTGTTTACTCCAGAGTCAAAGATCTGGTCGCTGCATTCTCCTCCGACGACCTCAAATTGCTTCGTCACATTGTCAGATGGGTCGACTTGGTTCAAAATACGCTAGATATTCCTGAGGCTGATAAGCTCGCAATTGACCTCACCTTGGACGCACCTAGAGAGATCAAGGCCAAGCCTGAGAAAAAGAAGGCTGATCCTTCTGCTGCCGCTGCCGCCCCTGCCGCAAAGAAAGAGTCAAAGGGTAAAAAGGTCAAGGCGGATAAAAAATCTGGAGCTGAAAAGAAAGCTGGCGCTCCCGCTCCCGCTGACGCTGCTCCTGTTTCTACTCCCGATGCTGCTTCTGCTGCCGCCGGCGATGGCCAAGCCAGGGGCGGCGATAAGAGGGAAAAGAAAAAGAAGGAGAAAAAGGTCCAGCCCCCCAAGGTTGAGGTCCCCATTACGCCAGGTATGATTGACTTCCGTGTCGGTCACATTCAAAAGGCCATCAAGCACCCTGACGCAGACTCCCTCTACGTCTCTACAATTGACATGGGCGACGAAACCGGCCCCCGAACCGTCTGCAGTGGCCTGGTAAAGTATTTCCCCATTGAGGCCATGCAGGACCGTTACGTCGTAGTTGTCGCCAACTTGAAGCCCGTCAACATGCGTGGTATCAAGTCGTCCGCTATGGTTCTCTGTGCCTCTAATGAAGACACTGTTGAGTTTGTCAACCCTCCTGCCGGATCAAAACCAGGTGACAAGATCTTCTTTGAGTCTTATGACATTACGCCCGAGGCCGTCCTTAACCCTAAGAAGAAGATCTGGGAGACTGTTCAGCCAGGGTTCTCTACAACTGATAAACTTGAGGTGATTTTCAAGAAGGAGGGTGATGCTGATAAGCGTCTGGTGACCAAGAGCGGTGAGCTCTGTCTTGTGACCTCGCTTGTGAACGCTGCCGTCCGATAAAGAATCAAACGGCTGTTGATGTCGCTGTCGTTGTCGTTTGATGTCGAGAAGATTAGTTTAACTTAGTTACATATAGAGCCTTCTTTGGTACGTACGGCTGGTATTACACGTGACCATTTTTTTATTAATTACTATTTTCTCTACCAGCAGCTTAAAGAGCCTTTAACAATACTAATACCCGTTCACCAGCAGCTCTAACAGCAACACCATGTCATCTCCCGTGGCTTCTTCGTCCTCCTCATCTTCGTCTTCGTCGTCTGAGAGCTCAGGGTCTGGTTCTAGTGGTGAAGAGAGCAATGCTGAATTTATAACTCTACGCGATCCCATTCCAGGCTTTACCATCAAAACCTACATTGTAGAAGCTGAAGGCCATGTCGACGACCTTCCAGTAGGCCTCAAGGTTTTTATCAACGTGTGTTCTCATAAGCTTGTGCCTACTCCAGATCAGAAGTATGGTCCTCAGGTTCAGGATATGTTGAGCAGCGGTGGGGAATGGATTGTGCCCGTTGTGGTATCTATAGGCCGTGAAAACCGTGATAAAGGTATGTCTTTGAGATCTTTTTTTTTCTTTCTTCTTCTTCTTCTTCTTCTCTTGTCTTCTCTTTCTCAAGGCCTTACAACTAACGTTCACAGCCGGAAAACGATGCTGGGTCTGGGACTGTTGTATCAACCCACAAGTCCTCAGAGACGCCATAACTCACCGTCAAGTCAAAACCATTCTGATCCAAACGTGTTTGAACCTCGTTGAAGCTCGTGACGACGATAAATTGGTCCTTTCAAGACAGTTCTCGCTCCCGAAGTTACAGGCTAAGGGAAGCTTAGAAGAAACGAGAGTCCCGAAGGATATGTTTGAAAAACCAGAGATTGAAAAGAAACAACCAGATGTGGTCCCTCGACCGGATCTTACGTTTGGCGGTACAGGCGGCTTGAGGTCGAAACCAATTTCGATCTCGGGTTTGGGTCGGGATGCCCTTTACTTGGATCACAAACAAAAGGAGGAACAAGATCAGGAAGATGCGAGTGAAGGGAATGGAATAATGGACCTCCTAACGTCTCATGATACTACTAAGCCTGCTGGTAATGGTAAAATACTTATCCAGGAAATCGACACTCCTCAAGTAAAGCCTCAGGTGAAGCCTCAGGTGAAGCCTCAAGTGAAGAGACCGTTGGAATTCAAAGCAATAGCTAATGACGCGCCGTTTTCGGTGTTAGAAGTGTCCGGGTGCTCCCCCGAATTTGCTCAGACCGCCAAAGTATCTTACTTGGCTCGATCTCATCAAGTTCTTTTACAGAGCACGCAGTCAACTGATACTTTGTTCATGACCATCCCTGAAGACCACATACCCAAGTCTCTCGAAGCTTATTACAGCAAAAGCTCAAACTCTTTAAGAATATCAATCGCATAATACTCATGAAATCTATCTATACATTACTTTGCAATAGCTACTACCCCGTTCACAGTTCCTTTACTCCATCTTCAAGGGCTTACAGGTCCTGAGTAGCTTGTACTTCATGTGCACGTTTGCCCTCATAGAACGCCATGTTGTCGCGTACGGATATATACTCTGAATCCGCAAACCCAAGAACATCGCGTATTTCGTTACTATGAAGCCCTTTAATAAGATTAATTTCAGTCGATGAATAGTTGACCAACGCACTTCCAATCAGTACCGGCTTCTCAGACTTGTCCAACCCTCCTGTTTCGGGATTCCTAAGGGCAGCGTAAATTTCTACGCACTCTGAAGTGTGGAAATGACCGCTGACCGCAATAACTCCGGCAGGAAGCAGTCCCCCTTTGTTTTTGGGCCGCGTGATGGCCCGGTAAGCGCCCCGGTCAATGAAAAGCTTTCCCCGTGACGCCAACCCGTGTAGCAACCAGAACTTGCGGTCCTTGATGGCGGGCTTGGCCAAAAACCGCGTAAAAGGCGGTACCCCGAGCTTCGCGAGCTTTTCGAGCTCAGCCTGCTGTACTTCGACGTCGTTCTCGACGCTCAGCGTGGCGCCCGGGGAGGTCGTATACACGGTCTCTTGCGTCTGTAGGTACTTTACAATGGCGTGAATGTTGCCCGGAACCGAACTTTTGCAGATAATGGTGGTTACGCCGGCGGATGTGGCCAGCTCGGCGGCAATCAGTTTCGTGGTCATGCCGCCCGTTCCTACCGAACTTTCTAACGTCGTCACATCCACGTGGAGTTTGCTAACGTTGTTCACGATAAGGATAGGAGTGGCATTGGGGTTCATTTGGGGGTTCTCAGTGTATAGACAGTCGACATCTGTCATGAGAAAGAGGTAATCTGCGTTTACCATGCCTGCAGTGATAGCTGAAAGTGTATCATTATCACCAAACCTGATTTCCGAGACCGAAAGGGTATCATTTTCATTCACGATGGGTATCGCCTGCATGTCGAGAAGTTCGTTCATGGTGTTTGCTGCGTTGAGGTACTGTGTGCGGTCCGCAATGTCAAGGCGCGTGAGCAGGATCTGGGCCACGGGCTGTTCTAGTTGGCGGAAAAGGTCGTCCCAGAGGCCCATGAGGCGAGCTTGGCCAATAGCGGCAATGGCTTGGACGGCGGAGAGGTGTTTGGGTCGTTTGGTGAGGCCCATGCGTTTGATACCAACGGCGATGCCACCGGAGGATACTATAATTACGCGGTGACCTTCTCGCCGTAACTTTACGACGGTTTCGACTATCAGCGACATGTTTGCAATGCGCGATTCGTAGGTCTTTTCGTCGCATAAGGACGACGTTCCTAAGCAAGTTAGAGGCGGTTATTGAGGAAATTGAGCATAAACTCACCTAGTTTTATGACAATGGTATAGGTTTTTGTGGCCATTTTGTTGTCGTTGATTTCGTGTGAAAAATTCGAAAAAAAACGGTCTTGAAAAAGGGACTTGGTCTGGTTTTTATATTTGATTTTTTGATGGTTTAGAAAGTGAGTCAACAAATTAATAAAAAATCACAAACCACTCACTTTCACAAACACTCACACTTCCACATCTCCACTAACAATGGTCCAGCTTATCACACTCGCAACCTGTAACCTCAATCAATGGGCTCTTGATTTTGAAGGCAACAGGGATCGCATCTTGGAGAGTATCCGCCAAGCAAAGGCTCAAGGCGCAACCTTTCGTACTGGACCAGAGCTAGAAATCACTGGTTACGGATGTCTCGACCACTTTCTCGAGAACGACACTTACCTTCACTCTTGGGAAATGTACCAGCAGATTCTCAATCACAAGGACTCTCAAGGCATCTTTTTGGATATTGGAATGCCAGTCCTTCACAAGAACGTGCGCTACAACTGCCGTCTTATCTCCTACAACTCAAAACTCCTCATCATTCGCCCAAAACTCTGGCTCGCCAATGACGGAAACTATCGTGAAATGAGATACTTTACGCCGTGGTCGCGTCCGGGTCACTTTGAACAGTACTCTGTCCCCAGGTTCATGGTAGACACTCTGCAGGCTTCTCAGGTCCCCATTGGTGATATTACCCTAGAGACCATGGACACAGTGTTTGGGTTTGAAACCTGCGAAGAGCTGTTCACCCCATACAGCCCTCATGTCAAAATGGCGCTCGATGGTGTTGAAATCTTTACAAACTCAAGTGGAAGCCACCACGAATTGCGCAAACTTCATACCCGTATGGAACTCATTACGGAGGCTACAAAGAAGTGCGGTGGTATCTACCTCTATGCCAACCAAAAGGGATGTGATGGTGATCGCTTGTATTACGATGGATGTGCCTTAATTGTTGTCAATGGTCGTGTTGTTGCCCAGGGATCGCAATTCTCGTTGGAAGATATTGAGGTTGTAACTGCTACTGTTGACCTTGATGAAGTCCGTGCTCATAGACTAGCACCTTCATTTGGCCTTCAAGCCAACATTATGCCTGAAATGCACAGAGTCCGGTTTGAACCCCCTTCTCTGCCTTCCTCCTCCTCTGCATCTGCCGGCCTTGACTTTGATCCCAAGGTGTTTGCCACTAAAGCAAAGGACATATTTTACCACACTCCCGAGGAAGAGATTGCATTGGGCCCGGCTTGCTGGCTTTGGGATTACCTCCGTCGCTGCCGTGCTGCTGGGTTCTTTATTCCGCTGAGTGGTGGTATTGACAGTTGTGCTACATCTGTGATTGTCCATTCCATGTGCAGGCTTGTTGCTGACGCAGCCAAGAACGGAAACGAGCAAGTAATTGCGGACGCCCGGCGTCTTGCTAACCAAGAACAAGCCGGGTCTGAGTACCTCCCCACGGACCCCCGCGAGTTTGCGGGCCGAATTTTCCATACCTGTTTTATGGGGACTTCCAACTCTTCCGACGACACGCGATCGCGGGCCAAACTTTTAGCTGATGCGATTGGTGCTTACCATGTCAACCTTAACATGGATTCGGTCGTATCTGCTGTGACTACATTGTTTGAAGTGGTGACTGGAAAAATGCCGCGATTCAAAATGTTTGGTGGTTCCCCCGCCGAGAACTTGGCTTTACAAAATATCCAGGCCCGGCTCCGTATGGTCCTGGCCTATTTGTTTGCTCAGCTCTTACCCTGGGTGCGAGGAACCGGTTCTGGTGGGCTTTTGGTTTTGGGAAGCGCAAACGTTGATGAAGCTTTAAGGGGATATTTGACAAAGTACGATTGTTCGAGCGCAGATATTAACCCTATTGGAGGAATTTCCAAGACTGATTTGAAACGGTTTATCGCCTATGCGCGGGATAATTTTGATTTGCCTATTTTGGATTCCTTCTTAACTGCGACACCTACGGCAGAGCTCGAACCGATCACAAAGGACTACGTTCAATCGGACGAAGTTGACATGGGCATGACTTACGACGAGCTATCAATTTTTGGCCGGTTACGCAAGACCGACCGTTGTGGTCCTTATAGCATGTTTTTAAAGCTCTATCACGAATGGACCCCTCGCTTGACGCCAGCTGAGATTGCCATAAAGGTGAAGAGGTTTTTTTACTTTTATGCTGTCAACCGTCATAAAATGACCGTTTTGACTCCCTCCTATCATGCTGAAAACTATTCTCCGGACGACAATAGGTTTGATTTGCGCCCGTTTTTGATTATTCCTTCATTTCCTTGGGCCTCCAAGAAAATTGATGAAGTGGTCATGGCTCAGGAGAGTAAGAGACTGGAGTAACTGAACTGTATTATGTGATTATAATTAAATTAGGTGATGTAAATAAATGACGTGAATAGATAGTTCATAAGAATTGTTAATCTGGTGTCGACAGAATTGTCATTTAATGGAACTAATAAGGCAACATGGATCACAAATTCCAAACTGCCTTTTTCACCACCTTCAAGTTCACTCGTTTAATATAAATTAATAAATTAATTACAAGCCAAGCTATAAACTATCACAAACACATAAACAACTGGAAATAAATAAACAGACATTGCTTTCCAACACTCTACTCAAATTGAAATTCATCATGGCGGACTCGTGCACTTGAATATTGAAATGTGTGCATCTCGTTTGTTGTTTACAGCCATGAGCATTCGATGAGGATGGAACGACAAGTCCGAAATGCGCGCTGTACGGTTCGCAAGCATGTAACCACCAGACGTCTTAATGCTCGACACACTTCGTCCCAGAGTAGACCACAGATGCACGTTTTGCGCGCCTGTGGCAATAACTGGCGCATGTTCATGAATGTCAATGGCTGACATGCCTTGGATATGTGCCTTGTAATTGTCAATAGGTTTGTTCAAGCGAATATCCCATAGACAAACTGTTCCATCAACACTACCACTCACCAGCTCTCGAGCTCCACCTCTCTGCATCCGCGCATTAAGAACCCAGCTCTGGTGTGTCTTCCAATACCGTACCATAGAGTCATGAGAATCCAGTCGTCGGTCATATACCCGAATAGCACCATCGCCAAAACCTGCAATAATAACATTGCCTGCAACCTGATCTGACGTAAGTGAAGTTACCGGAGATCCAGAACGAGCGGGAATATCTGCAATACACAGCTCTCTTGGAGCATCCCAGACACGGATAATACGAACATCTCCACCTACCAACAGCGCACCTCGGCTCTGCTGCCAGTCGGCAATAAGACCACTACTTTTCTGAGCGGGAAGCAAATCAGTAAGAGCTCTCCAAGCGCATGTTAGCTCAATGCTCTCATTGGAGTCGTAATGTCTGTAGATACGAACTACACCTTCACTTGACCCAGTGAGGAGCAGTGGTTGATCATCTTCATTCAAAAACTTAGCCTCGGTAATCTTGGTATGTATAGGGTTGGAATTGCAAAATCGATTAAGCCTTTTGTTAGTAGACCAGTCCCATACAGAAACACCATCTTGGTCGTCAACGACAGCCAGATGGGGCTCGAATTGAGCAAAAATTAGCCTCGTTGGCTGTGTGACATTATTGAATGTGTGAACTTGATTGTTCCAAGATCCGTAGAGTGAAAGATCTTTCTGTAATTGTGTTTCAGACATGATTTGCTCGTTACGGTGTTTGCGCCAAAGGCGCTCCGTGTACCTTTCACTGCCTGGCTCATCAACTTCTGAATGGCTCATTTGGGGTTCTTGAAAGTACTCAGTGGCCCAGTCAAAAAATCCGCTTGCTAGAGGTAGAATGACTTCATGACCTGCAGCCCTTGGTTTGTACCTTGCACTATGAGGCTTCTTACCACTACCATAAGGAATAGTAGAAACTGAGTTGGGTGTAACAGGAGAGTTTTGATCAGTTGGACTGCTTGAGCCATCACCCCAAGCATATTGTCTGAGTGATGCTGCAAAGGATACAGATCGCTTAATTGTAGTAGCGAGGCGTGATTCTGGAGAAGATACCGAGGACATGGTGCGAGTTATTTGAGACAGTCGATCCGTATTAGGGCTGGGAGCTGAGGCGCGTTGCGTAGTGGTTTCCATAATGGTGTCCTCAAGAGATACCACAGCGTCTTTAAGAACAGTCTTGTACAAAAGAGTAACAACATAGTCAACAACATCTTTTCCAAACTCTGCTACTTCTGGGAATGGATCCTCTGACAATGTGAGGAGCGAGCGCCAGACAGTAATAAAAACAGTTCCATCAGCTGGCGAGTGATGGCGATAGTATTCAGGAGATGGCTGAGAATTTAAGCGTCCAACTTCGTCCTCCAAACTTGTGAAAGCACATACCATGAAAGAATTTAAGTACTGCTTAACAAATCTTGAGAAAAATACAACCACTTCTCTTCGAACCACTGATGAGGCATCGTTAGATAGAGCAAGAACATTAACCGCGAGTTTTATTTCCTGTTTCTTCAGTTCTTCGGGAATTTCTTGAGTATCACCAACACCTACAAATGTGGTAAGGGCAATGATACAAGATGTTCGAACCTCAGGCACTGGATCATTCAACAATTTGCTAAGACGACCAAACACATTTTCTTTGATTGCTAGCCATTTTCCATCAGTATTGAGATCCCACAATTGGGATAAGCAGAGACATGACCATTGTCGAAGAAGAGGGTTTTCAGGTTCCATAATGTGGTTAAGACACGCATGTAGAATTTCATTAGACATGCACTTTTGCTGTCCAAGCTTGAAACCTCTGCAAAATAAGGAGAGAATAAATGCACACATAGCTTTGTGCTCTGAGGGGTTGATGCTATTGATAGCAAACCCTTCCCTTGGAACTAGGATATGAACAAAATAAGTGTACGCATTGTCTCGGATAAGTTCCTGGCGGATATTTGCAGCATCAACAGACATGATTCGAGCCCATATGAACACCAACACTGGTTTAAGTTCGTGAGCGGGTGACTGCAAAAGTTTGAGGACATATGGAAAGATTCCAATGGACAAAGCAAGGTTGACGGCTTTTGGACCCAAATCAAGATATTTGGATAATAACACCAGAGCACGTACACGATGGATATGCGAGAGCAATACTTGGAGCACAACAGGTAATTGCTCCGGAGGTTTATCTAAATCAGAAGATTTGTACTTTAGCCAGATCTCAAATGCAGTGAGCTGCTCTTCAAAAAATTTCGAGTGCTTATATTCGTACGGTGCTCCGCCAGGTTGCGATGCAGCGTTAAGTTCCGGTAATTGGGTAAGACAGTGGTCCACTGCTAAATCCCAAGCGTCCCACATTGGGTGATTGAATGTTGCAGGCAGAGAAGGATAAGATATGGGATGGCAGTTATGCACCCGCATGATGCGTTCAGCCAAAAGAAAGTTTCGAAATAATGCTGCGACAACGAGATCTTGTCGAAAAAGTCTTTTAAATAGTGGTCTTGGAAATAATGTCCAAGCAATTGTATCTGTAATGGAGGTAAAAATCCAATTCAATTCACCCAATGGAGTCCTACGTTCACTTATGCGCCCAGGAATGTGTAGATCCGTGTAATACTCTTTTGAGATTGGCGATTGCAGCACAAACCATCTGATAGCAATTTCGATTGGAGACGTAAGACAGCATGTAAACAGGTCTGCCGGAAGGTCTGGGAGCATGGGAAGAGTTTCATCTGAAGCACAAGCGGCAAGGTGAATGCAGTCCTCAAATGCTTTGGCTGGCGGAATGCCTGGCTCTCTGATTCCATTAGATTCATCAACTTTGCGCTTTTCCACAAATCGAAGATAGTTTGACACGATGAACCCAGCAGCATGGCAATCGTACACAAAAATGCAAGGGGCGCCTAACCAGATCTGCAAATCATATAGCGATACAGGTATATATTGAGTATATCCTCTGTTAAACACCCATATTTCGCCACTAGCAGTTGGCCGAGGAACTCCATGTCCATTGTAGTGGAACAATATTCGCTCTTCTTTGGCGCTTCGTCGTAAACTGATGCAGAACCGTTTTGCATCTTCAACGTTGGGGTCTAAACTTTGTTTATATCTGGTTCTTGTGCTAAGGATTTCGTATTGACCCTGTAGTTGCTTTCCAATTTGTTCAATGGCCTTTTTCGGGTCAGGAAATGATGTTGGATCCGTCCACGCTTCAAGTTTTGCACATGGCTGAGTCTTAATCACGTCGGGGGGATCGACACCAATGTTTAAACATAGGACTAACGCAGCAGATACTGTTCGCTGTCGGTCCTTCATTTTCCAATCAGGGGGTGCGGTTTCCTTATCTGGCTTAGGATTTCCTGCGGTCTCATGGCGTTTGTCTTCAAAATATATGTAGAAGACCTAAAATGTTAGGAATATACAACAATGTTATAAGAACACTTACTTCTGCCAGAAAACTCATGTATTGTTCGGACTCGTAATCAGCCTCAAACCCATGTCTTATTCGAGTATTATAGACTGGGTGTCTTGATAAGTTGCCGTTTGACATTAAGTGATTCTGTAGCAGTTGCTGCTGGTGCTGTTCTTCATCCTGAAGTCTCTGCAAATCCTGCTGCTGCTGCTTGTATAGAACAACTTGATTGATGGGAGCTGATCCGTCGCTGTAATGCTCATGAGTAATACGGCCATTTGAATGGCCCCGTGTATGACTTGGAGTTGAGTTTCCGCTATTGTGTCGCGATGAAGAAGTAGAATCCACGAGCTGAGGTTGAGCTGCCTGAAAGCGATGCTGTTGAAGTTCATATTGCTGATGCTGTTGCTGCTGTAGTAGGTTTCGGTTGGACTCGGCCTCACTGGCTATAGGATCCTCAACGTTTTCATTTAGTTGAACATTGGCATCGCTGCGCCCATCTACATGGGTAGACATTTCAAGTAAAAAGCAGCGAGAAGTACGTCTTTAGAGGCCGTTTTTTCACCCAATTGCAGGAACTGAAAATACCCGCGTAAAGTATCCCTAGCGACACTGTACTTATTCAATCTCAGTAATAGAGACGGCTGCCTCAGTTATGGTGAGTATAGTTGATGGGGGTTCTGGCAAGAGAAGGAGAAGGAGAAGAAGCTTTGGAAGTGGAAGAAGGTGGTGTCTTCCAAATATTAATGTGGATTCTATATTCAACCACACACCACACTTGATTTGTGATGGCGATCGATAATGATTAGTCACATGTTACTAATAATACCTTAAAAACAACAAAGTAGAAAATATAGAAATTGCAACAACCTGAGTAAACTTTTCGGAAAGTAACCGAACTCAGGAATTACATTTGAGGATCGTTAAAAAACTACTCAATGAGAACCCTTCATCCCACCAGCTCAGAGGAACCAAAAAGACCCTGGAACTCCAATATCAGTTCCGTTTAGCTTCCAGTAAGCCGATTTGTAGTACAAGATGGCCAGTGGCGTAGCTCCGATGGCTAAAAATGTATACAACCCGCCAAGAGGCGCCTATGGGCAACCCATCCATGATATAACTATGGGACAGAAAATGATCGCAGCCTGTTCTGGATCTCTCCTTACTTCTATAGTTGGTGAGCACTATCTGTTAAACACTCTTTACTCTTTACTAACATCAGACAGTTACACCTTTCGACGTTGTTCGTATCCGGTTACAACAACAGAGCGCATTTCCTATAGGAACGGCAACTACGATCGCGAAACAACGCATTTCATCTACGATCCCAGTAGGTGTGGGCGTTACTTCTTGTTGTCGCAACGTTTTCTGGTTCCCGAGCACTATTGATTACTGCGTGGCCTCCGAGCTTGATTGCTGCGCGGCGGATGAAGCTATTAAAAAACGGTTTACAGGCACATGGGAGGGGCTACGCAAAATCACCCAGCACGAGGGAATTACAGGACTGTGGCGCGGGCTGGGATTGACTTTAATCATGAGCGTTCCATCCAATGTTGTGTACTTTATTGGTTACGAATACCTGAGAGATAATTCACCAGTGCAGAGCCAAGTTCTGACGCCCCTGTTAGCGGGTAGTCTTGCTCGCATAATGTCAGCTACAGTTGTCTCCCCTATTGAGCTCATCAAAACCCGTTTACAATCTGTGTCATCGTCTTCCCGCAGTAAAGCGTTATCTGATGTTATGAATGGTATGAGAGACATGGTAAAAGCACAAGGAATTACTTCTCTGTATAAGGGTTTAGTTCTAACCTTGTGGCGGGATGTTCCGTTTTCTGGAATTTACTGGACGTCAGTTGAGGTTATCAAAAAAAAAATTGCACAAGCTGAATACTTTCAAAGGCATCCAGAACACAAATTCTTGGATAATTTTGTGGCCGGCTCAGTGGGTGGTATGATTGCAGCCATTTTCACGGCCCCATTTGATGTCGGCAAAACAAGGCGACAGGTTGGCCATCACTCCTCAACATCTGCCAACATGGGAATGTTTAAGTTACTGTTCAATATCGTCAAGAATGAAGGAATTCGAGCGCTCTATGTCGGTGCCACTCCACGAATATTAAAGGTAGCCCCAGCATGTGCTATTATGATTACTTCCTACGAAACTGGAAAAACTGTGTTTAGTCAGATCAACTCTAAGGCATAAGCCACTACTCCCCTGCATTTATTTATTGCTTATTTTGTTAGGATAAAAAGTCGTACTGTACATAGAAAGCTAAAAGAAATCCAACATCAAGTAAAAGGATTAGGCGAGATAATACTAGCATTGGAAAGAGGTCTGGTCGAGGTAGAAGCATATGGGTTTCTCTCCTGAGTGCTCTCCCTGCGACCTTTAAAATTGTTTGAAAAAGCACTGGATAACAGAGATCTAGAGGATTGCTTTCCGCGTGCAAGAGTATTCTCCCGAGAATTATTTGGATCACTGTTCTGGGTCATTTCATGAGAAAGTCTGGGAGAGAGTCTGGCAAAACGAGCCTCCCCCGGCGACATCTGCGAATTTTTTGCAGGCCTATCAAATTCTTTGAGCTCATTTGAATGTTTGCGATCGGCTCTTGGTCTGACTTCTGGTTCCTCAGTCTCTGTCATAGCCTGATGGCACTGGATGCATGTTTTGTCTTCAAAAATCTGAGGGGATGGAGTTCCATCTAAGGCCGGTGCTAGCAGAGGAGTATAATACTGGAGGGGTTGGTAAATAGAAGACTGAACCACATGCTTTGGCTCTGAGTCGAATCCTGCTAAAAGTCTAAAGCCCAAACTGGAGCATTCCATCTCACTCTCGCTTTGGTCATGCATGCTGGCAAATATCAAATGGAGTGACTGCTTTAAAACCATCACAAGTTTATTGCGATACCTAAGGGTGATTTCATCAAAGTCGTTTCGAAAGTTGTCATAAGAGAGTTGATATGATTGCAATTGGTAGTTGGGGTACCCTTTGTAGCTTGCGCGGTAGTACAACTTTTGAGTATTGACAAGCTCGGACTCGAGATGGGTGCGATGGTCTTCCATAAGGCTGAGTTCATCTAGTTGGCTGCCTATTCCAGCGAGCTTAGTCGATAGGTCAGTACTGATGCTTAGTGGTCCAAGCAGCATGTTGAATAAGTTCATCACTAATTCCCGGGAGGCAGAGTCAGGCAAGCCTGTTCCCCAATCTTTAAACAAGTTGAGCACATTCTGCTGCTGTTTCAGGGTCTTTTTGGAGAGCTTACTGAGCTTGTCAAGAGCTTGCGACAAGTCATGAGTGTTTGGCATCTTCTTTCTACGCTTGCCCATTAACGAAGAAAGCATGCTAAGCTTGAGAGAGCCTGACTTTGGAATTGGAGAATGCGGCAATGCTGCTAGTGGGAATTTCGAAAGATTACTGGAGTGCAAGTGCTGGTATCCAGAATTGGGGTCAAACGCGGGCACGTTTGGAGACTGTGAACTGGACTTTGGAGATAAAGGAGCCATCATCGGACTTATAGGGATGTTTCCGTCTCCTGAGAACAGCCTTTGTGACATTTCGAAAGCGATGGTTAGTGCAAGAGAGAAAGAAACGAGTTCCATGTCTTAAAGAGAACTACGCAACAGGCCACAAGTATTAGATGCACAAGTTTTAACAATTACATACAGAGTGATACAAACGGGATAGGATGAGTGACAACTCAACAGTTAATTCTTTTTTTCAATGCCCGTAGCATCAATCACAAACTTGCGAGCACTGCGTACACTACTTTCCAACGAAGATTTGCTGTCATGGACGGCCGTGTTAACGTCTTGAACTAAACCATCGACTTGCTTTTGGGCATTAATATGGGCCTCTGCAACTGCTGGCGCTTTTTGTTCAAACCCCCAAATAAGCTTGCCTGTATTATCATAAGTTTGAGGCAAAAAGTACCTAAATGCGGCTACTCCAAATACAACTGGAGCCAGTCCACGAACCAGGAAGTTGCGGTTGCGGACAAGAATTGAACCAGACAGCGTTGAAACCAGAACATAAATTCCACCAGGAAGAATATCCTCGGTATCAGATTTGATTTCACCAATAGTAGACGTCACGCTACGCTCAACATTCAAATACTTTTGAAGGGCCCCGTCAACCTGCTCACGGCCTTTTACTGTCTTTCCGTATAGCCATGAACGACCTTCGCCAATATATTGTTCGAGAAAATCAGAAGTACGCACAGTAACGCCGCTAATAATTTCCGATTTCGTTAGCGTCGCTTCCTCGACGGGAGCAGCAGCAGGCTCTATAGTTCCAGCAAAGGGAGCAATTGACTCTGAATCCTCATCATCGTCGTATATAGGTTTTCTTTCAGTCTGAGCATGAGCTACAGGCAAGGTAGAATACGTTGCAAACGCAGCTGCAAAAGCAGTCAGCCCATACTATACAGTCAGCAATGGAGTATATGAAGGAAATAAGTAGCAGCTTACCTTGAGTGGCAGTTGGCTGGCCATGGTTGATGAAGTGAAATTTGTCTCGCGAAGGATTCTTTGAGATGGGACAGCTGGTGATTGGATGGTACCGTAGTCGGGTAAGGGCTAGTGGGTAAGGGCTATTGAATTATCTGCAGCCGAGGCTTTTGCTTTCAATCACAAAAATTAATGCATTTCGAACTGAAATCTCATTTATAAGAAAAGGGATCACTCTTCTTCTTCTTGACACATTATTAATCATATCATCACCTCCAGTTCATAATATATCATCACTTCATAATGTCAGGATCTTTACCATTTGGAGATACTTCATGTGGACCTTCTAACCCACTGCAAAGCTTGGGAAAGCATTCTTCGTCCGACCGATCGCACCAGCATGACAGATTTTCAGTATGATCCCCTTTATTTGGTCCTAATTATTGAATGTATGCTAACAGAGTTATTTAGAATCCATCCTCTGCATCGCAGGGCTTTCGAACTACGCCAAACAGTTCAGGTGCCCAGCAGCTACAGCGGGACTTTGACACTTTTGTGAGTGGCGGATCAGAGGCCCGAAATGCGGGGCAGCAGAATTTCAACCATATCCCCGATTTTTTACAAAATCATGGTCATCACCCTCTTCCACAGGTTAATGTTCCCCCTATGAGCTCACAGGGTATGGCCTCGGAAGGATGGGCTGCCGATTTCACAAATATGCATATTACACCCCAACGTCACCAAGTCAACACATCGCAGGGATGGGAAAATCAGTTCTTACAGGCGAATATGCCTACAACAAGCACGTCCATGGGCGAATATGTGAACGGTTCTCAGCCATCAGTATATATGAACAACACAATGCAGCAAAGTCTAGGTACTTCTGTGTCACAGCAAAATACGCTCTCTAAACAGGCTAGCGACGACGAAGCAAAGCTATTTGAAGCCGCCTTCAGCAACGTACAAATGGAAATTGATCAGCAATCACAACCAGAAGTTCTAGACATACTAGAGGAGCAACCGAAAGAAGCGCCTTTGGAGAACGACGAGAACGCTGAAATCTCGAAAATTGCTAACCACATTGTACAAAATATCGACCGCAAAAATGAAAAACTAAAATCAAGTAATTTCATGATGCTGATGCAGCAGTTGAGCGACAAGCAGGCTCGACTCGAAGGCGACAGGTTTGTAAACGAAAGCGGTGTGGATTTGCGTAATACTCAAATTTCTCTAGAGCCGATTCAACAAAAGGCTGCACAGAGTTCAACAGCGGAACACAGTAGCATACCGCTAAATCAAAATACCGAATCCCGACTTCCTGATCCATTGTCTTTCATTGACGATAGCACAATAGACTTCTCACAAAATAAGGCGTATTCTGCGCTTGAATTTGCGAGGCTGCTCACGAACGAAGGGATCCCTCATCCATCCAACTGGGAAGAAAGATATTGAATAAACACCATCTACGAAGCCCTTCTCCATCGATCAAGTAAAGATTTTTTTCTCTTAGTTTGCTGCTGCAAATTTAAGCATAGCAATTGCACTCAAACTCTAAGAACAGAAATTTGATTATATTTACCAACGCTTGATTATTTTCCGCTAAGAATGACATTCGATAACCGTTTTTACATGGAATTTTATTGCGGGCACGTACAGCATAGTTGTGAACTCAGACCGCAGTCCCACGTACTAGTACTCTTACATGTACACGTTACCAATAGGAGGTATGGTAAAACAGACTGGAATTTGTGGTCTCGATAATTAATGGAATTCACTTGGAAATCATGAAATATGAACTCAGAAGTCTGAAATCTGAAATCCGAAATCCGAAATCCGAAATCCGTAATCCGAAATCCGAAATCCGTAATCCGAAATCCGTTTGGATGTGGACTTGACGCTCAACTACAGTATATAGTATACTATATAAATCAGTAAATGATCTCACATTTGCAATTGAATTATTCTCACAACTAATTTTGAAATTTCCACAATGCCTGCTACATACCCAGAATTCAACATCCACACTGACGCTTCTGAAGTCACTGCCAAGTTCTCTGAGCAGATCAAGGGAAAGGTCATCGCCATCACAGGTACAAGCCCAAACTCTATCGGCGCTGCTTCGGTTCTAGCTATTGCAGAGCATGCCCCCGCATTGATCGTTCTCCTTTCGCGGACTCCTGAAAAAGCAGCTCAAGTCATTAAACAGATCCCGAGCGGTGGTCCTAAGACCGTGTTTATCCAGTTAACACTTTCTTCTCAGGAATCCGTTCGAAATGCCGCTAAAGAGGTTGCCAAAGTGACCGACAAAATCGACGTGCTCATAAACAATGCTGGAGAATGTGGCTGGCCTACTCGAAAACTTGGTGAAGATGGCATTGAGAGAACCTTTGCTACCAATCACATTGGCCACTTCTTGTTGACCAACTTGTTAAGGCCCCTTCTCAAGAAGTCCTCTAACCCACGGGTGGTCAATGTCTCCTCCGGTCTCCACAACTTGACGCCTGTCCGTTTCGAGGACTGGAACTTCGAGGGCAAGCCGGTCACACCTGAACTCGTTGCTCCCGCCCAGCCACCTCCACCTATTTTTTCTCTAGAGATTGATGCCGAGGGATACAACGCCAATGTAGCGTACAGCCAGTCGAAGTCTGCCAATCTGCTATTCACCCAATACCTGGCTTCTCATGGTGTCTTAAGTTCCGCTGTGTGTCCTGGTCTTGTCGCATCCGCGCTTTTGCGTAACAGCGAGACTCTCCGAGAGCTTGTGTCAACGACTGATAAAAAGACCTGTGAACAAGGTGCGGCCACAATTATGGTTGCGGCATTCGACCCCAAATTTGGATCGGGTAAGGAGCCGGTTTACATTTCAAACTGCCAGGATGTGAGCGGCACTGCTGAGGTCGCTCCATATGCGTTTAACCCAGAGCAAGCTGACAGACTTTGGAAGCTTTCTGAGGAAATCGTTGGTCAAAAATTTGAACTCTAATTTCACAAACAGATTAATTCAGCAGAGTATTTGGTTATTGTGCTATACGGGCCCGGTAGACTAGACTACCAGGTATTCGAAATATTTGAGCCATATTTCCTATAATTTTTTTCGTTACATTATAAAGTTTAGTCTAATTGAAATTAATTGAAATGTCATTCCCCTTGTATTCAAAGAAGATTCGACTGACGAAATTATCCACCTAGAGCTCTTGGGATTTATTGTTGCATTACTTGGAATAAGCTCTTACTAGTACGTACGTAAGTTACTACTGTAGTTAGTTACCATATAACGCCAAATACTGCAACTCTGTTTCTGGCTGGTTAACTATAGCTAGGTATAAGGAGCATACTGCCAACCTACACGAATTCCAGCTGACCAAAAGATATTCGTAATCTAGTACTCTGAGGAGAAGCGAATTGACTAGTCCACAATAACTGTACAGGCTGTAGGCCCTTTAGACTACGGCAGACTACGACAGTCTGAGGATTGGTGATTTCTTGCTATTTGGACCAGGTTAATAGTTCAATTTTTTCAATGGATTTGTCGCGCTAAGTTTGTACTGTAGCCTTATCATCTTCATTTCAATCAAATTCTTTACTCTTTCTTCCACTGGGGGGATTCCAGCTTCCATTTCGAGAACTGCTATCGGTGTAGAGCGGTCTGCTCCAAGTAGGCATCTCATGCCTCTGTTTTGAAGAAGTGTCCACTTTTTGATCTGTTCTT